>ML402977.1:7703-103838 GCA_005239525.1 Nicotiana knightiana
CCCCCCAATATAATGAAACCCTTATTCTTCGCTCTTTAAACATTATGACAAAATGCAAAACAACTTAACGAAAAAAATATTTCAGAAGAGTTGAAAATATTTATGAATGGATTTTTAGAAAATCCTTAACCTCTTTAAGTAAGGAAAAAACCAGTCCGGAGGTACAATATTTTTACATATGGCGCCTTAAATAAGGGCGTTATATCCAGTTGAATTATTGTTATGCCAGTTAAGCCCAAAAAAATTATTGGTGGGCCCACATAATATGTATAGCGCGGTAAGTAAAGACGTTATATATATAGCACATTTTAAAAGGGCGGTATACTTAACTAGGCAAACGACCGTTAAGTTATAACACCCTTTAAATGGGCTTTATATATAAATTGGTCACTATATTTTTTTTTCACGCATTTTAATTTTTTGAGTCCAAAAGAATCACATTTTGGTTCCGGACCTCTATATATGGGACCCAGTGCCATACAATATTCGGCCAAATTTATTCAATTTTTAAGGGTAGATCCTAACAAACTAACAAGGCTAGAGATATTACTCCTATAATTTAAGGAGGAACAAATTTAGATCGGAACAAAATTAATATCGTAGTAGTAACGAAAGAAGCGATATGCTTCATGGATTAATGCATATACTATAAACCATACGTATTATTATAGTATTCTTTATGAAACAATTATTTATTCATTTATTCAATTCAATAAAGTTTTATTTTAAATAGATCATGTATTTGTCTGTGTGTCCATTGTTTATCTACTTCCATTGTTTATAAAGTAGATGATTATTGTATAGAGTTTAGCTTATACACGAAAGATAAATCATCGGTTCTTATAAGTCATAAAGTTTATGTTCACAATCTAATGATGGAATTGGATAGACCATCATAATGGTTATAGTACAAGATTAAATATAATTTATCTTGATTATGAGAATAGTTTAATACCGACTTCTTATGCTAGTACATTTTGTATATATTAAACGAATCACGTAGAAATAAATATTTTATATTGGCTTAATAAAATAATTTCTCTAGTCCATTCAATGTACTTGTACTCTTAATCTTGATATTACTATTATTATTAGTTATATGTGTCATTTATTGTTTTGATTAATTAAAATGCGAGATTCTTTCGTAGGTCAATAAGCCTGGTAAATGGGACAATAATGATATATATGGCGAAGTAATAATTAGTTAATATAATCCATGTCTCGATTTTTGAGATTGATGATACTCCTTTATGAAATCTTATGAGTTTTCATGTGTAAGCCCCGCCAATGGATTTTGTATCCGACACATGAAATAAGTTAAGCAAATATCTAAAGGAAGTAACAATAAATTAAATTGTCAGTAATTTAATTTGATTGATTAGTATCTGAATCTTAACATGAAGAGTTAAGTAAAACTTTATGGAAGAATTTCGAAATTGAACGAAATAGCGCAATTATGAATTTTTAGTGAAATAATTCGTAATTTATTATGGTAGAAATTAATTTCAAATTTCAAAATTAATTCCATAATAGGAAGCCTTGTTAATTAAATTATGTGGTCCCTATTGTGCCTAAATAATAGGAAATAAAAGAAACATTTCCTTAGTGGAAAAAGAAAACCTAACAAGTTTTGAAAAAATATTTTAACCTAAAAAACATAGCTATATATACTCCATATAGGGCTGGCTGTTTTTGATACCTTTGTTACATGTTTTTCTTCCTTGGAATTTCGCCCACCCGAAATTCTCTTTTCGAATATTATTTGGGTAACACGGTGGAAGACTGTGGAGGTTTTGATGAGGTCGTGGTCTTGCAACTCTGGAATTGGAGACTCATATTAATCTGCTTTATTCACGCTTCAAGAGGTAACTGGAATAATCTCCGTATGTGCTAATTATTTAATTCACACGTGAATATGATACTGTAATTGCTTCCGCTGTTATATATAATCCAACAATTAGTATCAGATCCTACTTACGTCTAATAAAATGATTAGGATGAACACAGAAAAGTAGTATCATGTTAATATGCATATTTTGAATTACATGCAAAGATTATTTTTCTGTAAAATTGCATTTTTTATCATGAATATTTTTTCCGAGTATATGATTATTCTGAAAATAATGTAATATCTGCTTACTTTTGATGATATTGAAAATTTTGTTTGATCCATGAAAATGCAAAAGTCACTATTTGGCCGAATTGGCCAGAAAATCGGAGGTCAGCATGTTGATGGACTCCGATTGACCTGAAACTCGACAGGTCCATGCGAAAGACTTTCGGGGTCGTTTGGATGGTGTTTTGGACGTTTTTTAAAATATCTAGAAAATTTCTTTTTTTTTCCAAAATATTTTGGGTTGTTTTTAATCTGGTGGTGGTAGGGATCATTTCCTATGGACTCCAGAGTTAAATTCTGGTGATATAATGTTTTACATGTTGGCGTAGGTCTTCTTCCATATCGGATAAACTCATTATAGATAATTACTAGGTTATACTAGTTGTTGATTACTTGTATTTACTCTCCATATGAGTATGCATGTTGGTTCAATGAGACTAGTATATTGAATGTTGATATTCACTTGACTTAATTTAATAGTTTACTCTCCATCTGAGTATGGCATGTTTAAATTCATGGAGTGAACAATCTGTCATTGCATATGTATATTGCAAGAATATCTTTTTTTCCGTCAAACTTTATTGTTCAAGGAGCATGGATTATAAGTATGCAGTGTGTTTTGAATTTTAATATTCAATAATACATGACTGATTTTGATCTCTTTATTTAATTGTCTCTCAGATTAACTATGATTGCTTTTAATCCCCTTACAACTATCCTTACTCAAAACAAACTTGAGGGTCCAAATTATGTTGATGTAACGACCCGGCCGGTCGTTCCGCGAGATTAGCCCCTTTTTCCCTCTTTATTTATGATGTGCTGGGTCGGTTGGTTCAGGTCCGGAGTGGTCGTGGTGAGAAATGAGACAGTTAGTCTCTTAAGTTGACCTTGTGGTTGGAAAGGTCAACCGAAAGTTGACTATTAGGTAAACAACCTCGGAATGTGGATTGTTGGGCTCGGATAGTTTCGTTAGGTGATTTGAGACTTAGGAGTGTGTTCGAAATGTGGTTTAGAGGTCCGGAGTAGAATTAGGCTTGAGTTGGCGAAATTGAATTTTTTGCAATTTCCGGTCGGCAATGAATTCCGAAAGTTGGAATAGGTTCGTATCGTCATTTTGGATGTGTGTGCAAATTTTTAGGTCATTCAGACGAGTTTTGGGTAGTTTCGGCATCGTTGGTGATTTTTGGAAAAGTTTGAAATCCTTAAGCTTGAATCATGGGTTGATTTGATGTTTTGGTGTTATTTTGGGTGTTCCGAAGGTTCGACTAAGTCCGTGTGATAATTTATGTCTTGTTGGTACTTCTAGTTGAGATCCCGAGGGCCTCGGGATGAGTTCGAATGGTTATCGACATGATTTTTGGCATTTTGGAACTGCTGGTGTGAAGCCTTCTGGTTTTCCCGCACTTGCGGATAGGGGACCGCAGGTGCGAGTCCGTAGAAGCGGGGGAGGGATCGCAGATGCGGAATTGGCGAGTCTGGAGAAGGACCGCAGACGCGGAGGATGGGCCGTACCTGCGGAATAGCAGGTGTGGTAGATGAGTCGTAGGTGCGGATTTTGGACCCTTAAGTGATTTGCGCAGGTGCGCACCAGAGACCGCAGGTGCGATGAATTAGCCGCAGGTGCGGTCACCGCTGGGCAGAGCATATACATAGAACCCTTAGCGAGTTTTGATCATTTTCCCACCATTTCTATACGGGTTTGAAGCTTTTGGAGGGTTTTGAAGAGGAAATTCGAGGATTCTTCGTGGAGGTAAGACTTTTGGACTTAAAACTCGTTTATGTATGATTATTTGGCTTATTCGGGGTGAAATTTATGGAAATTTGAGACTAAAATTGGGTTATTAGGACTTGAGGTTCTAGAGTTTGAATTGAGAATTTGAGGGACCATTTGTTGTCGGATTTTTATGTATTTGGTATGTATGAACTCGTGAGAGTGTAAGAATTTCAATTTTGTAATTTTTATCGAATTCCTAGATGTGGGCCCGAGGGTTGGGTTCGACCAATTTCGAAATTTGTGCTTAATATTGATAATTTTTGAATGGGCTTCATTCCTTGGTATATATTAATCATATAAATATGATTTTGGCTAGATTTGGAGCAATCAGAGGCCGAGTCTTGAGGCAAAGGCATTGAGGGCTAGGATTTTCAGTCGGTTTTGAAACGTTTCCAAACTTACTTCTCAGGGTTCGAAACCCCGAACTATATTCTATATGATTATAAGTAAGGTGACGCACATGCCAAGTGACGGGCGTGCGGGCGTACACCGAGTGATTGTGGCCTGGCTCATCCCATGGCACCGTCTAGTGGCTATTTAGAATTTATATCCGCACTTTTATTGATGTGGTTAATGTGAACATGCTAGAAATCATGTTAAGTGAAATGCTAGGGCTTCACGCCGAAAATGCTGAGACCCGAGTGGTCGTATATTGTTGTCTCCTTATGTGTTTATTTGATTTTGTATACTCAGTCCTGTCATAGCATATCATTTCATGCCTCAGTCTCGGTAATTGTTGATTTTATATAATTATCATTGTTTCGGGCTAGTTCATTCATTTGGGAGCCTATGTGAGCGAGACTAGAGAGTAATGACTGAGTAAGGCCGAGAGCCAGTTATTGAGAAAGTTATGAGATCGTACTGCACACCGCATCGATACTCTAATCATGCCTTCGTTGGCTTGATATAGCGCTTGGGTCAATAGGAGCCCCTCTAGAGTCTTTACAACCCCCGTGAGCGCATTGCTATTGAGGGATGGATCTTCCCTGGGCATGGATCTTGTCCGAAGTTTATGATATGTGAGGGATGCATTGTCCCTGGACATGGATCTTGTCCGAGTATTGTGTTCCGGAGATGGATCTTCTCCATAGGCTTGATCGACCCTTTTCCTCAGTATTGAGTGACTACGGTCACCGATGTTTGTGTACTATCCGGGATGGACCTCCCTGGGCCCGAGAGCCATATACAGTATTAAGTGGACTTTGATGTGAGAATTGTGAGCACCAGGTGCATTTCCAATTTGTTGATACATTGGCGTGTAGAGTATTGAGATATACCTGGTTACTTATCATAGCAGTCATATTCTGTTTTCATTATCTGTTAAAATTGTGAACATGCCTAAATTCTGTGTACTGTTTTCATTACAATTATTGAGGTTTAGTTGGTCACTACCTCTCAACCTGTAGTTTGGGTTCGTTACTTCTGAGTTGGTGTACTCACGTTACCCCCTGCACCTTGTGTGCATATCCAGGTTCATCCAGGCCGGGTAGTAGTGGTTGGTTGGTTGACAGAGATCCCTGGAGTCTTCGAGGTAGCAGCTGGCAATCGCAGCCTCGATTTCTCCTTCTTTATCCTTCTGTCACATTTATATTATTTCGGACTATGTTGTCTATTTTGTACTTAGGCACTCTGACCTTGTAGTAGCTCATGATTCAGTGACACTAGATCTGGGTTTGGTTTTTACATGATGTTTTGATGATGTTAAACTTTTAAATGGATTATTGTTGATAATTTTGCTACTGAATTTACAATTCTTCTGAAAAACAAATCTTATTTCAACAAAATGTGTGGCTTGCCTGATTCCACGACAGGTGCTTGTTTTTGGGGTCGTGACAAGTTGGTATCAGAGCACTAGGTTAAATAGGTCTCGCAGTCATGAGTAGATTTAGTAGAGTCTTGTGGATCGGTACATAGACGTCTGTACTTATCTTCGAGAGGCTACAGAACCCTTGGGAAAATTCTCACATTCTTGAGTTCTATCGTGCGAATCTGTTGATTCCTAGAACTAAGCTTCTGTTGTTTTCATTCTCTCACAGATGGTGAGGAACCGCGCTACTGATCAGGGTGACCAGACACCAGCTAGACCATCGAGAGGTTGAGGCCGTGGCAGAGGGAGGAGTGCAGCTCGCACAGCAGCCGGGGAAGTACCTGTGGACCCTCCTATTGTTCAGGATCAAGTCTCCGCCGCAAATGTTCCAGCGTTACCGGCTCAGGCACCGGCAGTGCCTATTGTGATTCCGGGTCTTCAGGAGACACTAGCTTAAATTTTGACTGTGTGCACCAGTCTTGCTCAAGCAGTCGCTATGTCTTCTACTGCCGCTACTTCTCAGGACGGGGGAGGCACTCAGACTCCAGTTGCCCCGACATCTGAGCAGGTAACCCAGGGGCTTCAGACACCGGGGGAAGCTCCAGCCCAGGATTTTGTGGTCCCAGCTTTGGCAGACGATGAGCAGCGCAGGTTGGAGAGATTTAATAGACTTCAGCCTCCAATTTTCAGTACCAAAGCGATGATGCCCAAGTCTTCTTAGACAAGTTTTAGAGGATTCTTTGCACAACAGGGATATTGGAGGCCAGTGGGGTCCCATTTACGACCTTACAGTTCTCAGGAGCTGCACTCGCTTGGGTGGAGGCCTATGAGAGGCGTAGACCTGTTGATGCAGCGCCCCTTACCTAGCGTCAGTTCTCCATTCTTTTTTTGGAGACGTATATACCGTAGTCCCGCAGGGAGTTCGAGCAGTTGCGTCAGGGGGACATGACCGTGACGCAGTATGAAATGAGGTTCTCCGAGTTGGCCCGTAATGTTATTTGGCTAGTTCCCACGGATAGGGAGAGGATCAGGAGATTCATTGATGGCCTCACTTATCAGCTTCGAATTTTTCTGACTAGGGAGAGGGTATCTGGTGCTCATTTTGAGGAGGTGGTTGACATTTCTAGAGAGATTGAGTCGGTTTGCCGCAAGGAGCGAGTCGAGAGGGAAGCCAATAGGCCTCGAGGGTCTGGTAATTTTGGTGGTGTACATTAAGAAGGTCAGTCTCAGCACAGCAGAGGCCGTTCATTTAGGCCTCCTCAGCCAGTCCCCCCAGCCTACAATGGGCATGGTCCCCGCAGCTCTCATCCGGGCCGTTCCTCATTCACTGCTCTTCCAGCCGAGAGTTCATCTCGGCCACCATCGTTTCAGGGTTCCTCAACGCATGGTTCTTCTAGTGGTTATTCTGGTTCTAGGGGTTCCCTTCAGTCCCCACCATCATTTGCTGAGAGGGGTTGCTTTGAGTTTGGTGATCCGAGTCATATCAAGAGGTTTTGTCCCCGTCTTTCGGGTGGTTCATTCCAGCAGAGGAGCCAGCCTTCAGTTTCAGCACTAGTTACTTCACCACCCGCCCAGGCAACTAGGGTTGGGGGCCAGTCAGTTAGAGGCTGCCCTAGAGGGGGAGGTCGATCAGGTGGAGGTCATGCTCGATTTTATGCACTTCCAGCCAGACCAGATGCTATGTCCTCAGATGCAGTGATTACAGGTATTGTTTCAGTATGTCACCGAGATGCTTCGGTCTTATTTGATCCAGGTCCCACGTATTCTTATGTTTCATCATACATTGCTCATTTTCTGGATATGCCTCGTGAGTCCTTAGTTACATCTGTTCATGTGTTGACTCCGGTGTGCGATACTATTGTTGTGGACCGTGTGTACCGATCGTGTGTGATATCTATTGGGGCTCGGGGCTTTTTCACCAATTTCGGAATTTGTGCTTAATATTGATAATTTTAGAATGAGCTTCGTTCCTTGGTATATATTAATCATATAAATCTGATTTTGGCTAGATTTGGAGCAATCGGAGGCTGAGTCTTGAGGCAAAATCATTGAGGGCTAGGATTTTCAGTCGGTTTTGAGGTAAGTAGCGTTCCTAAACTTGGTTCTGAGTGCCCCGAACTATATGTTATATGATTATAAGTAAGGTGACACACATGCCAAGTGACGGGTGTGCGGGCGTACACCGAGTGATTGTGGCCTAGCTTATCCCATGGCACCGCCTAGTAGCTATTTCAAATTGATATCCGCACTTATATTGATGTGGTTAATGTGAACATGCTAGAAATCATGCTAAGTCAAATGATAGGGCTTCACGCCAAAAATGCTGAGACCCGAGTGATCGTATATTGTTGTCTCCTTATGTGTTTATTTGATTTTGGATACTCAGTCCTGTCATAGCATATCATTTCATACCTCAGTCTTGGTAATTGTTGATTTTATATAATTATCATTGTTTCGGGCTAGTTCATGCATTTGTGAGCCCATGTGAGCGAGACTGGAGAGTAATGACTGAGTGAGGCCGAGAGCCTATTATTAGTTTTGAGATCGGACTGCACACCACATCGATAATCTGATCATGCCTTTGTTGGCTTGATATAGCGCTTGGGCCAATAGGAGCCCCTTCGGAGTCTTTACACCCCCAGTGACCGCATTGATATTGAGGGATGGATCTTCCCTGGGCATGGATCTTGTCCGAAGTTGATGATATGTGAGAGATGGATCGTCCCTGGACATGGATCTTATCCGAGTATTGTGTTCCGGAGATGGATCTTCTCCGTGGGTTGGATCGTCTTTTTTCCTCAGTACTGAGTGACTACGGTCACCGGTGTCTGTGTACTATCCGGGATGGATCTTCACTGGTCCCAAAAGCCATATACAGTACTGAGTGGAATTTGATGTGAGAGTATTGAGCACCAGGTGCATTTCCAAACTGTTGATACATTGTCATGTAGAGTACTGAGATATACCTAGGTACTTATTATATCGGTCATATTCTGCTTTCTTTATCTGTTAAAACTGTGAACATGCCTAAATTGTGTGTACGGTTTTCATTACAATTATTGAGGTTTAGTCCTTCACTACCTCTCATCTCGTAGTTTGGGTTCGTTACTTTTGAGTTGGTATAGTCACGTTACCCCCTGCACCTTCTGTGCAGATCCAGGTTCATCCAGGCCGGGTAGCAGTGGTTGATTGGTTGACAGAGATCCCTGGAGTCTTCGAGGTAGCAGCTGACTATCGCAGCCTCGATTTCTCCTTATTTATCCTCCTGTCGCATTTATATTATTTCAGACTATGTTGTCTATTTTGTACTTCGGCACTCTTACCTTGTTGTAGCTCATGATTCGGTAACACTAGATCTGGATTTGGTTTTTACATGATGTTTTGATGATATTAAACTTTTAAATGGATTATTGTTGATATTTTTGCTACTGAATTTACAATTCTTCTGAAAAACAAATCTTATTTCAACAAAATGTGTGGCTTGCCTGATTCCACGACAGGCGCCATCATGACGGGTGCTTTGGGGTCGTGACAGTTGATTGGAAGCGAAACGTGGATATTGTCCTATTTACTGAAGAGTAAAAATTTGTGCTCGATGAGATGTGTCCAGAAAGACTTGGAGATGATGCTACGGATGATGAATAGAAAGCTTACCAAAAATAGGTGAAGGCTGATGAGATGGAACTATGTTACTTTGTCGCATCTATGTCAAATGTTCAACAACATCAACATCAATATATAGAGTCTATTTATGACATTATAGAAAATCTCAAAGAAATGTTTGGAGATCAGAATCGTGCGGCTAAGTAGACTTCCATGAAAGCTCTTCTGAATACAAAAATAGTTGAAGGTTCATCTGTTAGGGACCATGTTCTGAAGATGATGAGTCTTCTGAATAAACTGGAGGTCCTTGAAGCTAACATTAATAAGTATACGCATGTTGAAATGATCATGCAGGCAAAGCCTGGCAGTTTTCAGCAGTTTCGCCTGAATTATAACATGAACAAAATGGATTTGTCACTTAAAAATTGTTGAATGAGCTACAGTCGTCAGAGACTATTATCAAGCAATAAGCTCCTCCGGTGGCATTAAATTTTGAGGTAGGTTCTTCTTCTAAGTCGAAAGGCGGGCAGAAGAAGAAAAATGCTCAAAAACCCTCTTTTGGTGGCGCAACTGTTGGTGTGAAAAAGTCTAAGGGCAAGTGTTATCACTGCAAGAACCCTGGGCATCATAAGAAGAAATGTTCGACTTATCTAGCCAAGCTGAATAACAAACCAGGTGATTCACATCTATTTGTCGTTGAAACTCTTTTAGCGGCTATTTCTACCATGTCATGGTGTGTAGATTCGGGAGCCACTGATCATGTATGCACTTATTTGCAGGGGTTTTAGCTAACGCGACGGCTAAGTTGAGGAGAAATTGATGTTTATCAAGTAGATGGTTCGGATGCCCCAGCTTTAGCATTAGAAAATATTAGTATTTCATTTGGTATCGATAGAGTATTAGCTTTAAATGACACAATATATGTACCTTCCATTAGAAGGAATTTAATTTTGATTTCTAGCTCTATGAGAGATGGTTATGACATTAATTTTCATGATATTTATAAATGTGTTATTAATCATAATAAACGTTATCTGTCATCGAATACATTAATTAATGATATTTTTATTGTTGATTCCATTCCTAAACCGTTACAACCTAAAGAAACGAATTATATTGATTTACCAAATAAAAGAAAACGTTCTTCTGAATTGAGTGAAACATATTTATGGAACTTGCATTTGGGTCATATAAATTTAAACATAAATTCAAAGTTGATTAAGGATGGACCTTTAAGTTCATTAAAATTGGAGGCACTACCAACTTATGAATCTTGTTTAGAAGGAAAAATGACAAAACGAAATTTCACCTCAAAAGGAAATCAAACAAGTGATAAATTAGAGTTAATTCATTCTGATTTGTGTGGTCCAACGAATTTCCAAGCAAGAGGTGATTTTGAGTATTTTTTGACTTTCACAAATGATTACTCAAAGTATGGATATATTTATTTGTTGCGTCGAAAGTCTGAATGTTTTGAAAAGTTCAAAGAATTTAAGACAGAGACTGAAAAACGACATAATAAATATATCAAGACACTACGATATGATCATCGTGGGGAGTACCTCTCTACGAAATTCATTAGTTATTTATCAGAATGTGAAATTACCTCTCAATTATCTGCACCTGGAACTCCATAACAAAATGGTGTAGTTGAAAGAAGAAATTGGACTCTTATGAAAATGGTTATATTAATGATGAGTTATTCCACTTTGCCTTCGTTCTTTTGGGGACATGCCTTAGAAACAACAAATTACGTTCTGAATTTAGTTTCTTCAAAGTCAGTACCTTTGACCCTACAGAATTGTGAACTAGTTGCAAGCCTAGTCTGCGGCATATTCGAGTTTGGGATTGTCCAGAACACATGATAAAAGTGAAAACGGATAAATTGGAGGAGAGAAAGTATGTATGTGTGTTTGTGGGTTATCCACAAGGTACAAAAAGTGATTTATTATATTGTCCTAAAGGAAAGAAGGTAATTGTAACACAAATGGCAAGTTTCTTGAAGAGGACTATTTGATAAACCATGTTCCTAGAAGTAAACTTGTTTTTACAGGAACTTAGCAAAGGAATAGAAACTCAGTCATCTGAAAAATAAAATGACGAGATGCAAACCTCGGAAGTCGATTTTGACATACCATTGCATTTTAGTAGTTGATGTTCCGCAAGAACAAGTGCCCGAAGTCATACAACCACAAAGTAGTGGGAGTTATGTTGAGCAGACTGCACAACAGGAAGAAGTCGTTGATATCCCTGTCGATAACATGGAGATTCAGGTTCCTAATAATGATCTGGTTCAACCACAAGATCATAATAAGGTAGTTGCAAGTAGTTGCAACTGATGTAGTGCGTAGTCGTAGTGGGAGAGAAATAAGACAGTCAGTTCGTTATACACTCTTGGGAGAATCATATGATAGGATCCCTGAGGAGGCGACTTTCAAACTTGTCAATTACAACCAAGCACTACATAATAAAGATGTTGATAAGTGGGTTGCTGCTATGAAAACATAGATGAGGTCTATGTACTCTAATAAAGTCTAGGATCTTATAGAACCACCTGATTGGGTTAAACCCATTGGATGCAAGTGGATGTATAAGAAAAAGATAGGTGTAGACGGAAAAGTACAAACTTTTAAAGCAAGGCTTGTAACGAATTGGTTTACTCAGAAAGAAGGGATCGATTGAAGAGGAAACCTTCCCGCTGGTAGCCATGCTTAAGTCTATTAGGATTCTCTTATCCATTGCTGCCCATTTTGATTATGAGATTTGGCAAATGGATGTCAAGAAAACTTTCCTTAATGGAAGTCTTGATGACTGCATCTACATGATGTAACCAGACGGGTGGAAAGTGGCAAGGAAAACTTGTTGTGTAAGCTTAAAAGGTCCATTTACGGGCTGAAACAGGCATCTAGGGCATGGAACACTTTTTTTGACAAGGCGAGTAAAAATTTTGGTTTTGATCAGTGTCTTAAGGAGTCTTGTGTATACAAGAAGTAGGATGGGGACAAAGCTGCGTTTTTGATCTTATATGTAGATGACATATTGCTCATAGGAAATAATGTGGGCATGTTTGGTTCAGTTAAACAGTGGTTTTCCACACACTTCGATATGAAAGATTTGGGAGAAGCGGCTCATATCCTTGGGATCAAGATCTTTCGAGATAGAAAGAAAAGGATATTAGGATAATCCCATGCTCTTTATATTGATACAATACTCTCCAGGTTTAACTTGCATGATTCAAGAAAGTATTTCTCTCTTTCAGGTATGGAATTTCTCTATCTAAAGATTAGTCTCTTAAAAGATAAAGGCAACCCCTTATGCATATGTTGTGGTAACCCTTATGCATATGTTGTGGTGAGTCTGATGTATGTTATGTTATGTACTAGATCTGATATCTGCTTTATCGTTGGCATTGTTAGTAGATTTCAGTCTAATCCTGGGAGAGACCATTGGACAACGGTTAAACATATAATCAAGTACCTGAAAATGACTATGGACTATTGGGGTAAACTGATTCAGATTCCAATAAGATAGAGATTCTAGAGTACCTACCTTAGGAAATGTGTTTACTCTGGGAGGTGGAGCCATAAGTTGGAGGAGCATCAAGCAAACTTGTGTTGCTGATTCCACCATGGAAGCCGAATATATGGCAGCCAAAGAGACGGTTTGGCTCAGGAACTTCCTAAAAGAGTTGGGTGTGGTTTGCTCGATTCAAGCACCAATAACACTTTATTATGATAATGGTGGTGCAGTTGCAAATTCGAAGGAGCCACAAAACCATAAAAGAGCAAATTACATTGAGCGTAAATACCATTAAATTCGTGAGATAGTACAAAGAGGGGATGTAGTAGTCACCAAGATTGGGCCGGAGAACAACTTGACGAACCCATTTATTAAGAGCTTGCCACAGAAGACTTTTGATAGGCATGTAGACGGAATGAGTATCAGAATTATAGAGGCATGGTTATGAGTCAAAGTGGGAGATTGTTAGGATATACTATAAACCATGCGTATTATTATATTATTCTTTATGGAACAATTGTTTATTCATTTACTCAATTCAATAAAGTTTTATTTTAAATAGATCATGTATTTTTCTGTGTGTCCATTGTTTATATAGTAAATGATTTAGTATATAGAGTTTAGTTTATATACGAAAGATTAAATCATCAGTTCTTATAAGTTATAAAGTTTATGTTCACAATGTAATGATGGAATTAGACACACCAACAAAATGACTGTAGTACAAGATTAAATATAATTTATTTTGATTATGAGTGGTTAATTCCGACTTCTTGTGCTAGTACATTTTGTATGTATTGAACAGATCAAATAGAGATAAGTATTTATACTGACTTAATAAAATAATTTCTCTAGTTCATTCAATGTACTTATACAATTAATCTTGATATAATTATTACTAATGTATATGTCATTTATAATTTTGATTTATTAAAAGGAAAAATTCTTTCGTGGATCAATAAGCCTAATAAATAAAACAATAATGATATACATTAACGAAGCAATAATTAGTATATAATCCATGCCTCGATTTTTGAGATTGATGATACTCCTTTGTGAAAGCTTAGGTTTTCATATGTAAACCTGACCGATGAATTTCATAGCTGACACATGAAATAAGTTAAGTGAATAAAGGTAATCAGTAAATTATATTATCAGTAATTTAATTTAATTGATTAGTATCTGAATCTTAACATGAAGAGTTAAATAAAATTTTATGAAAGAATTTGAAAATTGAACTAAAGAGTGCAATTACAAATTTTAGTAAAATAATTCGTAGTTTATTATTGTAAATAACAAAATTAATTCAATAATAAGAAGCCTTGTTAATTAAATTTTATGGTCTTACTGTGCCTAAATAATAAGAAATAAAGGAAACCTTTCCTTGGTGAAAAAAGAAAACCTAACAGATTTTAAAAAAAAGTTTTAACCTAAAAGACGTGATTATATATATTTCTATACGTTTTTCTTCCTTGAAATTTCATCCACCCGAAATTTCTCTTTCGGAATATTATTTTGGTAACACGATAGAAGACTGTAAAATTTTTGCTGAGATCGCGGCCTTGCAACTCTAAAATTAAAAATTGAGATTAATCTGTTTTGTTCACACTTTAAAGGTAACACTTCAATAGATAAGTCAAATAATCTCTATATGTACTAATGATTTAATTCACACATAAGTGTTTAATTCACACATAAGTATAATATTGTAATTACTTTCGCCGCAATATATAATCCAAGACTATTGCCATGTGCTTCAACACCCACCAAATATGTCAGATAAAGAGGATCAATCACACAACGGTTATGGACAATATTATCTTCCGCGGAGGGAGTTTAAGTGAACCCCTTTTTGCCCCTTAAATCCGCCCTTGACCAGAACCAGAGCAAATGCAACAGTTGATATACATCTATGGTGAATCGGTGATGAAAATAAGCGAAACACCTATTTGTTACTTCCTTATTTCGGGCAAGCAAATATATATTGGAGTTGTACTAAAGGTTTCTTTCTTCAGATTTATCGAGTACATATACTATGATGTGTCAATGTGTCTTACAACTCATGGGATATGGAGGCTGGTTGTTTATAGGTTACAATTTGAAAATTTTATTGTCATAGAAAAACATAATTTAGTACTAACAGGTAAAAACATGTTAAGTGCTGAATTATTCATGTGGAAACTGATTTGGTTTTCTTTTTAATTCACTTCTGCTGGAGTGCTAATATGTGTAATGAAATAATTATTGTCAATTTTGTCATTATTAAAACCTTGTCCACTTGTCTGATTATTAGAATCTCCAAGCAATAATGCTGTTTATAAAAAAAAGGAATACATAATATAACCATTACAGGGATATGTGATATGTCAACCACATCAGATATATAACTGTCACCGACAGATCATCTAACCTGTCGTGATGTGATATGTCAACCACACAAGACATATAACTGTCACTACCCAAATCCTAACATTTCGTGATAGCGCTATCGATGGTACCGACATTTCCAAAATACTTCCAATATTTTACAGAAACATAAATCAAGACATTTTAAATAGGCAAAGTTTTCATAAACATGATAAAACGCAAAACACAAGTGGGATGCTAGGTATACAAGTTAACAAGCCTTAAACCCTAATGACACGTTTTAAACCCGTAAGGGTTTAGGTCCAGAGCGAACAGTATCACTAGCCCGAACAGTATCACTAGCGGGCTGGGTTGCTACAACCTTGTTTCTACAGAAAGACCCCTTGGTTCTGGCAAACGGATCACAATTACAGGTACCTGGGAGCATACTGATGGAATGAACGAAATACGAACAGTTAACATAATATGGTCATAGATCTTAGGTTGTAACTGGATCATGAGCGAATTTGTTGATGTTGCACCCATGAAGTATGGAAAGTGCCAAACATTGGGAACTACCCGGGGAGGAGTTAGGAACAGGAACAAGGAGAAGCGAGAACCACTTAAATGGAGGAATCGATTGTATTTCGTCCTTTGTTCCCCATAGGAACTGGGGATGTGTTTTAAAGTTGGAATATACAAACTATGCTCATAATAAATACATTGTAACAGGTGAAATTTTCTCTCCTTCAAAACAAGGATTCAGTTAACGTTAATCCAAAAGGAAAGAATTCACATCAATTCTCTAGACTAAGAGTGTATTATCCAACACAAATCATTCCCAAGAGACTATCAAATAAACAGGCATAGTGGTGTGGTTAAAAATCCATAAGAAATGCATACCTTACCCAACTTATCAAACCATTTACCCAAAAGAGATACTAATCAGCTTACTAAGCTTAAAACAACGTAAACGTACTTATTACCCAAAAGAGATACTGATGATCAGCTGGAATTATCAAGTCGCTTCTTTGTATTCTCTGCAGCGTCAGCAGCATCGACCTCCATTTTTGCTTTCAACATATCAGCCTGTGTTGCCTCCTCCTCACTTCTTGCCGTCATCTTCTTTCCCTGCCCAAACATTAATAAACTATTCTCCTTATAAAGCTACAATCAGTTACTATCACTGCCTTTTGTATTAGCACAAAACAAATCTTATGAAACAAAATAAAATTACCTGACCCACAAAAAATGCCTTAACGTAGCGGAAACTTTGTTGCAATGACGTCGTAAAATACAGGAATCCTTTCGTAAGTTTAGACTTCGTTGCCGGCGTCGCTGACTGAACATCCTCCATAGTCAAAGCTCTAATAAGTGTAAATTTATACCTCTTTCCCTCTCTCTTAGTCGAGTTGATATAGATGGTTCTCGGTTTATATTTCCTTCGGTTTCTTCTTCTATATGAGGTGTTTGTTTACACTTGCATATTCATTCTGTCAAACATGCAAATAGGTGGCATGCCCTGAATTCATCTTAAGTTACTAAAATTTGCCACGTTGCACCAATATTAAACCAGAACCTGCCACGTCTTACATCTTTATCAGTTTGTCATGCTTGTTATGGAAATGTCGTGGGATTGCCTTGTTTCCTTGGGTTCCCAATTTTCATAAATCACTGTGGTTTAGAGTTTATAACTATAATTTACTTAATTATTATTTATAGTTATTATTTAATTATTATTAATTTTATTATTGATATTTAAACGTGCAACAAATATAATTTATATCGACGCATTATTCACACAATAAATACAATTAAATCGAAATATAAAAATAAAAAAAAAATGTTCTAGTTGATAGTCAAATTCAAAACCTTCATTAATTAAGTGGGGATCTAACTAACTGAGTTACAAGAGTTTGTTGCTCTCTTATTCATTTCAAAAAAATTAATCTTTTATTTTATCGATATATAAAAATTAAATATAATTATGAATGATAAATTATAGTGAAAATATAACTACGAATAATAAATATAGTGTAAATGTTTAATGTATCGCACAATTTCCCAAGTTATATCGATGGTTCGAGGGTTCAGCCGACTTTCTTTCAAGTCACTAAGCAGTGTGCTTAGTAACCAATGTATTTTTATATAATAATTGGAGTATATGAGAAAGATAATGCCGCACTCTTTGAAGCTAGGAAAAGTATTTATCTTTTTTCATATTTTTCACATGTTCTACCTCTTTCTGTTCATTTAATTAGTTTTCGGGCATGTTTATCGATCTCATGCATATTAATGTAAATATTTTAAAAAGTATTACAATAAGTATGCAATGAGTTGCGCAAAAAATAAAGAGAAGAAATATAAGCTTAGGTGAGTCTACTCAAACAAATATTTATTATCATTGTAAAGCTCTATCATTTTAAAAATAGCTATCAATTGAGTTTAAAAATTAATATAAGAAAGACTTATATGAAATTCTTAAAATATATCAAGTACTCAATTTGACAGTATCTCCTTTTACAATATGTCAACAACGCATAATTTAAATGTCCACTATAGTTGCAAATATCTTGAATTTTTTTGTCTTCCTTTTAAGAAACTAGTTCCTTGCACTACAATAAATGTGATTTTTAACTAAGAAATTATTAGTTACGATAGAAAATTCATCACTAATTATTTACTTTTTGTGACAAAAATTATATTTGGTACTTAAATCCATGAGTCATATACTTTTAGTGACGAAACACAAATTTCATAGCAAAATATTTTTCTCCTAAGGTTTCCCACCAAAAATATGGGTTGGCGCCAATTATTGAGAAACATTAGCCACAAAATAAATTATCAGTGACAAATTAATTTCGTCACCGATGCTGCAAATAATTTGTGACAAACCATCATTTGTCTAAAAACAGTTTAAAATTGGATACAAAAAGTTTCGTCACTAAAAATACGTTGTTAAAATAGCAACGAAATAAAGTTTGCAGTTAAATGGTACAAACTTTTGACATAAATTTTGTATTCATTTGTGACTTTAGCTTTTGTCACTAATAGTATACACAGTTAGTGATAATATATGCAGGCAATTTGTGACAAAATTATTTGTCTCAACTTTAATTAAAGTTTGGATACGAGAAAACTTCCGTCACTAAAAAGTTTGTTGTTAAAATAGTGATAAAATACAATCTGTAGTTAGGTGGTACATTCTTATGCCATAAAATTTTGTATTTATTGTAACCTCAGTATTTATTACTAATGATATAAAAACTGACAATATATATGAGACAATAAGCAACAATCATTATTGTCTCAAAATTAGTTAATCATTGGATATAAAAAAGTTTTGATCTAAGGAACTTTTGATTTTTTAATTTTTTTTGCTGTATCTTTTCATGCTGAACCCCCTCTCTTCATCCTTCGCTCTTGCTCTTCAATCCAAAACAGGAAGGAGAGACAGAGCCAAGCAAGAAGACATCCGTGGCAAACAGAAAAACAAACTATGCAGTCAAGAAAGATAGTCAAGAATCAAAAGATTTTAAAATAGGGTTGGTTAAAGCAAAAGTTGCAAGTTGACTTGGGTATTTTTCTTTCAAATGAGAAATGGTGAGTGTATTAAGTGTTAGTTGCAGTTTCTTGATGTTAGTTGGGGATTTGAGACTGAAATCTTTGTAATATACAGTGTAAATATTATGTTTTTTACTCCTCTACTCATTTTTTTGTATATATATATATTTTTTTTCCTCATCTTTGTATTCCTATAATCTCAAATATTGTAACTAATCCTCTATGAGAAATACAAATTCTGCATATTTTAACAATTTGTTTCATAAACATTAAAATTTGCAATCAATGTATTATATTCAATTATAAGATATCATTATTATTTATAAATTCTAAATATATATTAATCCATTTATCTAAAAATGGCAAATAGTACGAAAGCCTATATAATCATCGCCAAATACAAATCGTTACTGTTTTCGAGACAAACAAATTTGTCTTTAATTCTATACATTTAGGGACGAAAAAGTTTTTGTGTACAAATGATAATTTTTTCCTTAAAATTTGATATCTTCAGTGACAAAATCACATTTTTCAATCACAAATTAGATACCGCTTTAGAGACAATTAGAATTGTCAGTAATCAAGATAAAAATTAGTGACAAGTCGTTTCGTCGGTTTTAAGAATAATTTAGTGACAAAAGTTATTTTCTATCACAAAAAAGTTGAACTTTTTCTACAAACAAGTTTGTCACTGATTCAATAGATTTGGGGACAAAATAACAAATTTGTCGCTAATGTAACGTCATTTAGCAACGAACCACAAAATTATCTTTGTATACTTTTAGTGACCCACTTATAACTATGAAATATTGACGAAAAAAATTTGGTCAGAAAAAATATTTAGTGACGAAATAAAACCTTTTAATGACAAAAACATTTGTCGCTATAAATCAATTTTGTTGTAGCGTTGGCACGTGAGTTACACGTGTATGCCAAATTATGTAATACACTATTTTTGTAAAATAATATCAACAATATTAGAATAAAGAGTTGAGTAAAAATTATTCATGAAAGAATAAAATAGAAGTTTATGTGAATGATCAATATGGATCGTTATTGTTTGTCGAAGTTAAATTGTACATCGTATGATTCTACAAAGATGAATAATCAAAATTTAATTAGATATATTTGACTTTTATTACTTGTTTTAGTTTTATGACAATCATGTTATTAAGTGTATCTCACTTGATACTTCCTTTTATATATATATATATATATATATAAATATATATATATATATATATATATATATATATGATATTCTTGTTTTACGTTCCTTTTTCACCGTCCCAATTATAATTATATTGGGTCGATGTTGTCTTCTTCAATATCTTTGATCTTCTGGATTCTTACCTACGCGTTTATCTCTCCATCTGCAATTTCTATTGCACCAACTTTTCCAACTTCATGTAGCTTCTTTGCAATTATATTAAACATTTTGCACCTCGACAAGAGGAGGTTTCTCAGGTGGTCAACACCCCCCACTTGCAATCCTAAGGTCGTGGATTCGAGTTACTAAAGGAGCAACAACTCCAACATAGGGGATAAAAGGGGAATCAAAGGGGAGGGAATAAATTTTAAAAAAAAAGATCTGCACCTCGATCTTTTGAAATTTTATTTTATTTTTGATAAGAAACATAAAATTCTCATCCTTATTCAAAACCAATTTGTAAAATAAAATTTGGATGCTTTATGAACCAAATTTTAATAAATAACTTGTTTTAATTTTATGACATCATAAAATGAAGTGTATATTACCTGATACTTCCTTAATATGATATTCTTACCCCTTCGTCACAAAATTACACAGTTAGCTCAGTAATTTTTAAAGAAAAAATGTATATATATACTATATAATGACACCCCTTGATTTTTGGTGAGTTTATTTTTTTATATTTTAATTTCGCTTAATGAAAATCTGTAACGACCCGGTTAGTCATTTTGAGGGTTAGAGCCCTGATCCCCTATTAACTGCTTTCCCTGTACCTATTTCTATTATTGCGTCTTGGCGGGAGGGTTCGTTTTGGTTTTTGGAGTGAATTGAGACACTTAGTCTCTTAATAGAAAGCTTAAGTTGGAAAAGTAGACCGATGTCGACTTGTGTGTAAACGACCTCGGATTTGAACTTTGATGGTTCTGTTGGCTCCGTTAGGTGATTTTGGATTTAGGAGCTTGTGCGGAATGTGATTTAGAGGTCCGTAGTAGAATTAGACTTGAATTGACAAAAGTTGGAATTTTGACGATTTTGGCCGGTAGTGAAAGTTTTGATATCGGGTTCAGAATAAAATTCTGAAAGTTAGAGTAAGTTCGTAGTGTCATTTTTGACTTGTGTGTAAAATTTGAGGTCATTCGGACGAGATTTGATATGTTTTGGCATCGTTTGTAGAATCTAGAAATTTCAAAGTTCATTCACACCATGATGTACTTGTACTATAGGGATTATTCTTACTCGTTTAATTCTCTTATTTCGCATTATGACTTGAGACTAAACATACATAGAGTGATAGACTTGCTGTTGTAGAGCTTTCGCGAGTTTCATGATTTTCCATGGAATAATGGTGTTCCTCTTACGGATTTCTCACGCATTATGTGTTTTCATCAAATAATTTTCCTTAAAAATTATAACTAACATGTTTATTCGTGAATGGGGGTCAAGGACCCGTTTAAGCTTCTTATTCTAATGGGATCGGGGTGTTCGCCTCAGCAGGAATTTTGTACCACACTATCATGGGAGCGGGCCATTCGCCTCGGTAATTTAATAGATACATCTATGGTTTGTGCCGTTCGACCCTCGGCAGTGCACATATTATGATGGGATCGGGCCATACGCCTCGGGTGCTTACGGGTTATGCATTAATGTAGTTGCGAAGTTTTTTTATTCACTTGTAAATCCCATTTGTACTATGAAATTAAGGAAAACTAACATTTCAAATACTAAAATGAGCAATTAAGGCAATCATTTATTATTGGTTTTCCTGTCAGAGGTGTTAGGTGCCATCACGACCTTTATTGGATTTTGGGTCGTGACAACATGGTATTTGAGCGTTAGGTTTATATAGGTCTCACGAGTCATGAGCATGTCTAGTATAGTCTTGAGGATCGGTACAGATACGTATGTACTTATCTTCGAGAGGCTACAGGGCTGTTAGGAGTACTTACCTTCTTGATTCCTCATCATGCGCTTTGTTTCCTTTGAGTCTTATGTCTTTATTTCCTTCCTACTCAATCTTATGCAACGTGAAGCGCTTGTTATCAATTGGGAATCAAGGAATTTTAATGGTACTTCGTGGGGTATGATGTTTCTCCCTGTGCATTTGAGGAAGTTATTATTGTCTTCTTGCGGAAGGTTGTTCTGTCATTTCGGCTCAATAGTTGTATTCCTGATGGTTTTGAGGCTATGGACAAGTTGCCATAATGTTCGTGAGTTGTTATCTCACAATAATGATGTAATGGTAGGATGTTTGTCGGTATGATGGAGCACTGAATGACTCGAAAGGAGGTTTTCCTCAGTGTATGATTTAGAGGTTCGACATGCTATTTCCAGTGGAGGAAAGTCAATCGGACTATGGATGTTCAGGCTGGGAAAATTGAGTAACGAGACTTGGTATTTCCGAACATGGTGGAATTTTCAGTTGTGATGTGGTGTCATCGTCCTTGTTGAACACGCTAAGGTTCGTCGGTGTTATGGTCTTCATCAATTTGCCTTCGGGGTAGGGTAGTGTGATATGGTGCCGGAGAGGCGATTTTCAGAGATAGCAGGGTGTAGCGATTTCAGAATTCAAATGGGTATTTCTAATGATGGTGGCTCGAGAAGAATGACCTTATAGGAGGCTTGGAGTTGGTGACAATTTATTAGCTCAAGCGTTACAGAGATGGATTCGAATTTGAGGCAACAATTGGGCAGCAAAGGACGAGGAAGGACATGTGAGAGTGTTTTGCGGTGGTTGAATTACTAACAGGTCAAGTATGAGAAGCATATGTCGAGAAGTTACTTAAAGAAGATGGTTTAGCTGACGTGGAAGTAACATAGTAGTGTATAGATTCTGCAGTAGGATATCCACATGACTTGGAAAGTTTGGAGTAATTTGGGATTCATGGTGGACAATGACTAGGTCTACGGACTTAATTTGGAATATTTGCTACTATACTGAGGAAGGTTAGATACGACGAAAAGGAGTTGCTTGATATGAAGAGGGATTCAACATGACTTCGGATTTGATAAGTATTGGCGCACCTTTAGATGATGACAATGGGGAGTGAACAGACTTGTACAGTTGGTGAATGAGCACGGGCTCATGATGGTTTACTGATTTTGTAGTTTTTACGGAGCATCTACGAAGAACTCTACTGGCTATCCAGTAGAGGTCGAATATGTGAATGTGGCTAGTGATTCGGAATGTTCACAAAATGTTTAACAGGAGGATTTTGAGAAATTTGGCGGGTCGATTGTGCAGGATCATGTCAATAAGGAAGGAGTAATCTTGGTGGGTTCTGGGGTTATGTAATTGCAGCTTCAAGCTAACTGGGAGAGCCCCACCGTCTACGATTGGATTGCATAGTTGTCTACTTGTGAGGTTTCTAGTTATCAGCATATTGGTGGGTTATTATGACTAAGGAAAGAAAACATCAGTGGTAATTTGAGCAAAGGATTTGAGGTATGTGTGCTATACTTGAGCCTTATCGATTCATGTTCAGTTTTGAGACGAGTCAGAGTTTCTGCTTCTGGTGGGAGTAATGTACAAGGGAAAGGAATTAAATTGGGTGCTTCTTTGATAGGGTGTTCACGTGCTGGCAGAGCGCTAGAGTTTGGCTTATACTCGGGGCCAAGACAGAGTGGGTGACTCTCAACAGTGGTCCTGGTGGGTTCAAGAATTTGAGTACAATGCCTAAGGACTTGGTATGTTCTATGTTATCATTGGGTATGCGATGTAGTATTAGAGGAAGGGAATAAGTAGCTTCGGATTCATGGAAGGTCTTGCAGAACGAATGTACAGTTGGCGATGCTATTGTGCGCTTAAGGAGAATATGAGATGGTTCATGGGTATTGAGACGATATGGTCTAGTGGATTGGGTCACTCGGGATGAGTGTTGTTGCGTTTCGTTGCGTTAATTAATGGAGCTATTATTATTTCTAAGGCAAGTTGAGAATAAATAGGAAGAATACGGGTCGGCTAGTAATGGTTGAATTGACATGATTTTGGTCGTGATCAGTTCCTTCAGCATGTTAAGTCATATATGTGATTTGTGGCGGTACGTGTGAGGCTTGAAAGCCACCATAATTCGATTGATTTGAGAGATATTTGGTTCTAAGGACTTGGTTGAGTAAATGGATTTCGAAAGAGCCATGGCGATTTAGATCACTACAGGAGGTTTGTATTTCCCACGATTTGAGAATTCGGTCGCGTGTTGCAATGGTTTTCCAGAAAATGATTTCAGCGAAAGGTTTCTATAAGATGGGGTGTTTATTCTATTAGTGGTTCAGGAGTTATGATGGAATTCTTGCACCCTCACGTATTGGCATGATAGGCGCAGTGAGTGGCATGGGAATTGGAAGCCGAGGATCAAGGTTGCGGTTCGATGTTGACAAGAATGTCATGATATCGGATGAGCAGGAAAGAATTCAGATGTTTAGAGTAAGCTGGTATTGTCTTTAGTGTTACCTGAGATCGGTGTCATGTAGAAGAGTCTTTGTGTATTAACTTGCATATTTTTGATTCACTTTACAGAATTAGAACGGTCGGTGGTATGGATGTGCGGACTTTGCTACCTGAACAGAATGGTCGTGGGAGCATGCCTCACGGGGAGATTTGTATAAGTGTGACATGTTAGTCACTTGATTGTTAAAGATTGAGACCGAATATGGAGGTCATGGTACTATCACAAGTGCGAGAGTTTATGCCTGAGAGGCATTCTATTCCATGGGTTGTGGACCGTGTGAGTTTGTTCCGGATTTGACGGCTATTCTTATGTGTCATGAATAGGTCATTGTGGGTTCTTGAGAGGCTATTTGCCAAGTATGGTATAATCAGAATCAGTTTGAGGTCCGTTAATGGGTCCAAATGTGGATGTGTACCCTACACCAGCCTGGGTGTGTTCATTCAGCATAACATTCCTTATGGAGGAGTATTCAGACGTTGGATGTTATTTTCATTGTCAGCTATTTCATGTAATACTCTATTGTGCCGTTTGGGTCATGAGACGTCTTGATTATTTGCACATTTGTTGTGGTCCTGTGTAGCTTGCGGTGTTATATGAGCAGGATGTCTCTCAAGATGCAGGTCATTCATTGCACCTTAGTCGTTCTTGAGTTTTGTAGCATATGACGATATCTGTCTCCCCAAGGATGGTATTGTGGAGTGCTTGTGGTTGACATTCGGGTATTTCGTAGTTATGATCATTCTAGCTCGGTAAGTATTTCCTTATAGATTATTATGTGTGGATCAGGTGGCACGCCACCACAAGTATGTTGTTTCAATTGGGTGGCACGCCGCCACGGTATAATGTGTGGATCGGGTTTCACACCGCAACAGCGTGATGTTGAGTATAGTTCCCCATATCTATTATTGTGTGTGTTGTTACTCACTTTTTGAGGAAGGTTCATAACATCCTTTCGGTTGTTTAATTAGTTATGTGGGTAGAGTAGTTCTTTCCATAGTTCGTTTCCTTATGTATCACATTCAAGTTTGTAGCTTGTTGTCACATTGTGGCATCATACGAGACTTTTGGCAGTGTCTGAGGTGGCTTATTGCCTGAGCAACTTGTACTGGGGAAGACGAGATTATTGGACCTGGGATCAATGTGATCATATTTATATGAATTATATTAAATAGCAAATATCGTTATTTGGTTCATAATGAGGTAATGGTTCTTGTCAAGAGGAGAGACTCGATGATTTATTGACTCGGCAGTTGGTTATGAATTTCTACATATCTCTTCCGTCGTGGAAGCATCGCAAGATTTGGAACAGGACTTATATGTGTCATGAGGTGCATTGTGGGCATCGGATTCGTAGAATTTCGGCTATTGTTATCATAGGATGTTATTATGGTCATGTGAATTACACGATGCATGGTGTGAACTCAGAACAGGTATACAATCATGTTTTGGTACAATATGTAGTGACTGATACGGTGTTCGTATGTTGAAAGCAGGCCCAGTGGAGTATTCCGGATGTTAGAATTTGGCTCTAAGGCTTATTTGATTAAATAGAAGGGAGAATCTTCGGACTGGCTCGAGTTAATGTTCTCAAGTGGGTTGTGGTAGCACGGGTAGTTGCTCAACGGGCTAAACAGTGATTTCGGACAACTTCGGAGCAGTTCCTAGCACGCTCGGGGATGAAAGTATGTTTAAGTAGGAGAGAATGTAACTACCCGGCCGATTGTTTTAAGCCCTAGCGCGTCGTTCGATGGTTTGAGGCCATGAGTAGCTTCACTTCAGGTATTATGACTTGCACGTGATAAGTAGGGATTTTTGACTGCTTATTTGCTCTCTTTTATTTACGTTTTAGCTCAAAAATGCATAAAGGTATTCCCGAGAACTAATGAAATGTTCTTTCTTGCAGGAATATGGGGAAACGAGCCAAATAAGTGAAAATCAACTCAAAAAAGGAGTAAAAGTTGGACAAGGACCAAAACAAGGAAAAAAGGCCTACAGTGCGAACTACACAATATTGTGTGCGGCCGGAAACTATGAAGAGGCACTGTTGGATTTCCTTCAGAGAATGCGGACCGCACAATTATTGTGCGGCCGTAGAAAACAAGCTTCAGAGAACATGCATTTTGGAGATGGAAGATGTGCAGACAACACTATTATTGTGCGGCCGCAGAATGCCAAGAGCAACCACACTCATAATTATGCAGCCCGTAAAAGGCCAGAATTAGAGAGCCTTGATTGAAGATGTGTGGACTGCACTATTATTGTGCGTCCGCATGATATCAATGTGCGGCCACATTCATAATTATGTGGTCCGCAGACGAAGGTCCAGCCCCAGTCCAAGTTTAAGTGTGCGACCGTACTCAGAAATGTGCGGTCTGCACAATTAAGTTAAGTGAAGCCGCATCCCAGTTTTATACGACTGCAGAAAGCCCAGTTGACCAGTCAAGCTCAAAGTGCGGACCGCACACAGAATTATGCGGCCTCACAACCTCCACAGGGGCATTTTTGTCAGATATTTTCAGCTTAGTATAAATAGAACTTTTTGTCATTTTTAGGTTAAGTTGTGTAAGTTGGGAGCACCTGAGCCTTTTTATTTTCTGTTTTGGGTAACATTGTACTAGATTAGCTTTTAAACATTAGATTTTCTCTCCTTAATCAATTATTATGCATTATATCGTAATTTCTTCTTTAATTTCTTCATTTTCTATGAGTAGCTAAACCCTTAGCTTAGGTTGTGACCCAACCCTAGTATGGGTACTTAATGGGTTATTGATTTAGGGCTTATTTATGATTGGGTATATAATATTTAGCCTTGTTCTTGCTTGAATTCTAGAATTAATGGTTGCAAACACTGATTCATGCTTATTTGACTTAGTCTCTACTGGAGAAAGAGAGACTAAGTCTAGGAAAACTTGGCTAACTAGGAATTGGGGTGAACTCAAGAAATTGATAGCCCCAATTAAATGGTCAAACCTAGAGATAGTAAACCCGACTAGAGCATTTATCACTTGCTTTGTGAAATACCCATTTGGACTTGAGAAAGCCAATTCGGACAAAATCACTCAAACTACCGAGAGGTATAGAGTGAGTAATTGAGTGTGATTGCTATATTGTATCCCGATCAACCAAACATGCCTTAATGCTCTAAATCCGTTAGGTAACCAACTAGGCAGAAAGCTCAACCCTAGATCTTTTATCACTTGAAAAACAACCAAAACCAAAAATATTGTCTCCTAGTTTTACAATTGCAATCAATAGCTTAAAGTAGAAGTAGAAACAACAATCGAGAATGTGAAAGTGTAATCTAGGGAATATCATACATTCGCACTAAGTATATACCTAATCCTAAATCTAACTCCTTGTGGATTCGACCCCGACTTGCGTTGGGTTTTTATTATCGCTTCGACCGCCTCACTACCTATATTTGTGGTGTGAGTTTGGGCGAGATCAATTTTTGGCGGCGTTGCTGGGGAGTTAAACGGATTTAGCTATATATCTAGGTTTTTGTGTGATTTGTCTTCTTTTCTTTCTGAGTCACTAATTTTGTTTTGAATTGCTTATAGGTACGAGAATGGCTCTCAACAATGAGCCCATCAGGAATTTGCCATTGAAGGAGGAAGTGGACGATGATCAAGGAGATGAGGTTCTCCCCGAACCTCAAGCAAATAGGTGAGGCCGACCGCCTCATGATAATGTTCCCGTTCCTTCCCCACCTCCACCAAGAGCACAATCGTATCGAGTGTTGCCGAATGAGGGTTATGCAAGTGCTATAGTCCCGCCCCATATTATGGTGGGCAACTTCCAGATCACCAACGTGATGCTTACACTACTTGAGCAACGTGGATTCTTCACCGGGGCTCCAATCCAAAATGCTTACAAGCATCTCAAGGGGTTCGTCGATACTTCTTGGGGGAGAAAGCAACCAAATGTTTCGGAGGATGCACTATGTTTGAGGATATTTCCCTTTTCTTTACGGGGAAAGGCATTGGACTGGTTAGAGAGATTACCCAATCATTCCATCCATACACGGAATGAGTTGGCCGAAAAATTCATTGCCAAATTCTTCTCTCCGGGGCATATGGATACACTACAGGATGAAATTCTAGCGTTCAAGAAAGATCCCAATGAGCCATTGCATGAGATTTGGCAAAGGTATTGTACCATGGTTAAAGAGTGCCCAAATAATGATATGACCGATGCCATGATCCAACAAACCTTCTACATGAGGGATAAACTGAACAAATAAATATGTGGTAAATCAACTCGCTGGTGGGAACTTCATGAACACGCCTTATGCCGAAGCTTGTGAAGTTTTGGATGAGATGGCGGATACCTCGTCGGCATGGCAAAGTAGGGCCAATGTTCCTCAAGGTGACCCAAATGTCATTCACCTACACAAGGAGCTACATGATCATGGGAAAGCTATCGCCGAGTTGACAACCACAATGAATCAATTGGCCAAAGCTCATCTTCAACAAGTTCAAGGGCTGAAACAAGTGAATGTGATGATGAACAAAAGACGACAAAAAGGTCAACAAGGGGAAAGCCGTCCGGAAAAATTTGTGCAAGATGATATTGGGTATGACCAAGGTGATCCGTACAATGAGCAAGAAGAAGAAGTACAATATGTCAACAATTATAAGGTCAAAGAAATAATGCTCAAGGACAAAATCAACAACAATTGAGATCACAAGGAAATCAAGGAAATTGAAACTCTCAAGGCCACCAAGGCAATTGGAATGGTGGTAACAACAATCAAGGCAATTGGAATAATCAAGGTAACCAAGGCAATTGAGGAGGCAATAATCAAGGCAATTGGGGTGGCAACAATCAAAGCAATTGGGGAGGCAACAACCAAGGGGGTTGGAACAATAATAACCAAGAGAATCGAGGGTCCGGATTTTAAAGGCCCCCGATGTATCAACAATCAAGCAACCCGCCTCCATATCCATCACAAGGTTCTAGTTCTTCCAATAATGAGATGGGACGAATTGAAAATATGTTCAAACAAATGATGGAGAAAAATGCCGACCCCGATGCTCAATTAGCCTCCCACAACACTTCAATCCGCAATTTGGAGGTTCAACTTGGCCAAATATCGCAAGCTTTAAACACTCTTCCTAAGGGGCACTACCTAGTGATATAGTGGTGAACCAGAAGGGTGGTAACAATACGGGACATGCCATGGCCGTAACCATGAGGAAAGGAAGAGGTGGAGATGCAACCACATCAAATCAAAGAAGAATTATGGATGATGATGTGTTGGTTCAAGAAGATGAAACTCCAAGTAATGTGGTTCAAGATAATGAAGAAGTGAGGATTGACATTGATGAAAGTGTGGAGGAAACCCAAGAGGAAGTGAACCCGTTTAGGGAGCACGTGATTGACATACCGAAACCGGTAGTGCCAAAGGCCAAGGCACCAATGCCAAGGCCTCCTCCTCCATATCCTGGAAGGCTCAAAAATCAAAATAGTGAGAAACAGTTCAAGAAGTTTATTGACATGATGAAGAGTTTTTCCATAAATGTGTCGTTGGTTGAGGCGTTGGAACAAATGCCGGGTTATGCAAAGTTCATGAAGGATTTGGTAACAAAGAAGAGATCAATGAATTGTGAGACTATCCAAATGACACATCAAGTGAGTGCTATTATGCACTCAATGGCTCCAAAATTGGAAGATCCCGACCCTTTCACAATCCCTTGCACTATTGGAAGCACCGACCCTGCCAAAGCTCTATGTGATTTGGGAGAAAGTATCAACTTGATGACCTACTATGAGTTCAAAACTTTGGGAATTGGGCAACCAATACCCACATCTATGAGGTTGAAAATGGTGGATCGGACTATGACGATACCATTAGGCATTATTGATGATGTGTTAATTTATGTTGATAAGTTCATCCTTCCAGCGGACTTTGTGATCCTTCATTGTGAGGTTTACTATGAGGTGCCTATTATCTTGGGTAGACCTTTACTTGGTACGAGGAAGGCTCTAGTTAATGTGGAAGCCGGTGAGCTCACCTTCCGAGTGGGTGATGAAAAAGTGTTTTTCCATGTGTGCAAATCGATGAGGCAACCAAATAGCAACGAAGTTTGTTCATTTGTGGATTTAGTGACTGAAGTGATTGTTGATGATGCTAGTGCTGTGATGAATGTTGAGGATACCTTGGAATCTATGTTGCTTAATCATGATGAGGATGAGAAGGAAGGCTTTGTGGAATGTGTCAATGTCTTGCAAGGAATGGGGTCATATACTTATGAACCCCAAAAATTGTCCTTAGATCTTGAAAACCAGAAGATTCCTCCAACAAAGCCTCAATCAAGGAGCCCCGCACTTTGGAGTTAAAACCTTTTTCCTTCACATCTCAGGTATGAGTTTCTTGTCCCTTATTCCACTTTGCATGTTATTCTTTTCTCTTGCTTGACTAACGTGCAGGTAGATTCTACTTTGGCGGTACTCCAAAAGAGGAAGAAAGTTATAGGTTGGACATTGGTGGATATTCAGGGTATAAGCCCCGCCTTTTGCATGCACTAGATTATTTTTGATGAGGATTCCAAACCCTCCATGGAACATCAAATAATGAAGCAATGGAAAAGGTAGTGAAGAAGGAGATCATAAAATGGTTGGATGCCGGGGTTGTTTACCCCATTTCCGATAGCTCGTGTACCTCTCCGGTGCAATGTGTCCCAAAGAAAGGGGGCATGACTGTGCTAATAATGACAAGAATGAATTTATCCCCACAAGAATCGTCACCGGGTGGAGAGTGATCATGGACTATAGGAAGCTCAACAAAGTCACTCGAAAAGATCATTTTTTGCTTCCATTTCTTGATCAAATGCTTGATAGGTTGGCCGGACGTGCTTTTTATTGCTTCCTTGATGGATACTCCGGCTACAATCAAATTCTTATTTATCTTGAGGACCAACAGAAGACAAATTTCACTCGTCCCTATGGTACTTTCGCATTTTCTCGGATGCTAGTTGGGTTATTCAATGCACCGACGACTTTTAAACAGTGTATGATGGTCATCTTCACCGATATGGTGGAGTAATTTCTTGAGGTTTTCATGGATGATTTTTCCGTGGTGGGGAATTCTTTTGAAGATTTCTTGGACAAGGTATTGGCAAGATATGAGGAAACAAACTTGGTGTTGAATTGGGAGAAATGTCACTTCATGGTCGAGGAAGGCATTGTCCTCGGTCACAAGATTTCAAAGCATGGTATTGAGGTTGATAAAGACAAAATTGAAATGATCTCCAAACTCCCCCCCTACATCCGTGAAGGGAGTGAGGGGCCTTTTGGTTCCTACGGGGTTCTATCGCTGATTCATCAAGGACTTTTCTAAGGTGCTAAACCCCTTGCGCAAACTTTTGGAGAAGGATGCCAAGTTCTATTTCAACGAATATTGTATGAAGGAATTTGAATTGATCAAGTATAAGTTGAATACTACTCCTATTATCACCGCACCGAATTGGAGCTTATCGTTTGAGCTCATGTGTGATGCAAGCGATGTGGTGGTTGGAGCGGTATTGGGGCAATGTATAAACAAGATCTTCCATCTGGTCTACTATGCTAGTAAGACCATGAATGAGGTCCAAGTAAACTACACAGTGACCGAAAAAGAGCTCCTTTCTATTGTCTTTGCTATGGAGAAATTCCACCCGTACTTGATGGGTACAAAGGTGATTGTTCACACCGACCATGCGGTACTTCAATATTTGATGAGCAAGAAAGATTCTAAAGCAAGACTAATGCGGCGGGTACTTCTTTTGCAAGAGTTTTATCTAGAGATTCAAGACCGCAAGGGGAGTGAAAACCAAGTGGCGGACCACTTGTCTCATTTGGAGGAGGAGGGGAGGCCACATGATGGCCTTGAGATAAATATTCATTTCCTGACGAGAAACTCCTAGCCATTTCTATGATCGGGATGCCATGGTTCGCCGACTTAGCCAATTATCTTTTGATTGGAATTGTACCGAATGAGTTCTCTTCAAACCAAAGTAATAATCTCAAATGGGATTTCCTTGACTATATTGGAATGAGCCCTATCTCTTCCGTATTTGTACTGATAGTGTGATTTCACGATGTGTACCGGATGAAGAACAAATGGGAATTCTTGAGGCTTTCCACTCTTCGCCATATGTGGATTGTATTGGCGTACTCTTTACAAGGATGCTAGCAATCTCGTCAAGCGTTGTGATGAATGTCAAAGGGCCGGCGGGATTTCCAAGAAAAATGAGATGCCCCTGACCACCATCTTGGAGATTGACATTTTTCATGTGTCGGGCATTGATTTCATGGGTCCATTCGTGAGATCTAGTGGGAACACTTATATATTGGTAGTTTTGAATTATGTGTCAAAGTGGGTTGGAGACGTGGCTTTGCCCAACAATGATGCTCAGAGTGTGGTGGCATTTTTAAAAAAGAATATCTTCACAAGGTTTGTCACTCCAAGGGCCGTTATTAGTGATGGGGATCACAGTTTTGCAATAAAGCTTTTGATACCTTACTCACAAACTATGGTGTCACTCATAATGTGTCGACCCCCTATCATCCTCAAGACAATGTATAGGTTGAAGTCTCCAACCAGGAGATCAAGAGTATTTTATCAAAGACCGTGAATGCCAACCGGACGGATTGGTCGAATAAACTTGATGATGCTCTTTAGGCTTATAGGACTGCTTACAAAACACCAATTGGTATGTCTCCGTATCGGTTAGTGTTCGGGAAAGCTTATCATCTACCGGTGGAACTTGAGCACAAGGCTATGTGCGCATTGAAAAAGCTCAATCTTGAGTGGGATGTCGCCGCCAACTTAAGGGTTGCACAATTGAATGAGCTTGATGAATTATGGTTCCATTTATATTCAAGTTCATCCTTGTACAAGGACAAGATGAAGTACCTCCATGACAAGTATATTCGGAATAAAGAGTTCAAAGAAGGCGATCTTGTGCTATTGTTCAATTCTCGGTTGCGGATGTTTCCGGGAAAGTTAAAATCCAAGTGGAGTGGCCCATTTGAAGTTGTGCATGTGACATCCTTTGGTGTTCTAGATCTGAAAAATAAGAATGACGAGGTGTTTCGAGTCAATGGGCACCAGGTGAAACATTATCTTGGCAAGGTTGATGATGGCCACGTCGTGGCATTGCTTCATTTCAAGTGATTGATTGTAACTTGCGTCGTGCCGCGACGTTAAATCAGGCGCTTCTTGGGAGGCAACCCATGTTTCTTTTAATTTTTTTTTTCATTTTCTTCTTTTTAGATAGGTTTTTTATTGAGCTAACCGATTTTGAAGTGAATTACAGGATCGAATGTGTATTGCAGGGACAATCTGGAAAAATTGGCCAAGTGTTGAACTTATGCGGACCGCACATAATTGTTTGCAACCGCAGAGAAGGGTCTGCGGCCGCACAATTCCTTGTGTGGCCGCACAACTGGGCACCCAAATTCACCAACTCTCTGAAGTTTGGTTTTGTAGGAAAATGGCCAAAATGCGGCCGTACACAAAATTATGCAGACCGCACAAGGTTATGCGGCCGCATTCATTTTTGTGCGGACCGCAAAGCTCCTTTCATGTACAGGTAATGATTGCAGACCGCACTCAAAAGTGTGCGGCCGCACTCAGCTGAGTTTTTAACCGACTTAATCAAAGTATAAATAGGGCTTTTCACCACTATTCACACTTTACACTCTCTGAACTCCCAAGCCCTAGAAAACACTGTGCATCCCAAAAATAGTTCACAAATGACACTCAATTCATCAAGTTAGATCCTCACATGCATCATTCATTACTGGTATGTTCAATCCATGTAGAATTTTGTTCATTTTTCTTAATTTTTATTTTTGTTTTCTTTGATTAGTTTAGTAATTGTAGGCCTAAAAATGTCAAATATGCTTAATATGTGCTTACAACTCATGTGGGTAATTCATATATGTTCATTTGGGACTGTCTAAATCACAAAATCTTGTTAATTATCACATACCATGTTTAATTTGTGAAAAAATTGCAAGAACCCTAAGTGAAGTACCGTCACTGTTTGAATTGTGTAGTCTGCATAGATGGAAAATAGGGTAATTGATGTGTTCGAAATGTGCGTACCGCACTCAAATTTTGGTGGTCCGCAGAAAAAGTGTGCGGCCGAATAAAAATGTGTGCGACCGCACTCTTAAACTTCAGAGAATCAAAATTCTCAGGTTTGGACTTGTGCGACCACACTCAAAATTGTGCAGTCCACACTTGTGGATGTGCATCCGCACTCATAATTATGCGGTCCGCACTCCAGGGTGTGAGACCGCACTTAAGATATTTGCGATTTGCACAAGACAGTCTGCAGCCACACTCAGAATTGTGCGGTCCGCACTGTCTGTTTGATGACTGTTTTTCTGCAATTGTTCTGCAACTGTTTAATTGTTTTGAACTCAACTGACCTATATACCTTGTATTGAAGACAATGGTTAGATCACATGGTCAAGGCGACACATCAAAAGGGAGAGGAAAATCCTACCAGTGCATAGGGAAAGACACTCACCCTCTAGGAGTTTAATCCAAACCCATTGCTAAAACGCCGACCACCGGTCGAGGAAGGGCCACAGATCCCTCAGAGTCCAGTTCATATGTCCCATCTGAGGAAGCCTCCAAGGGTCAGTCTATATATTTCCAGCCTGAGGCTCAGTCCTAACCATCCCAACCCACCGGGTGCTATCAATTGCGCAATGAGCCTACATCTAGTTCTTCTGCTGATTCTGATGCGGGAAGCCAGGGTTCCGAGCCTTCCTCTTCACTTACTCCTCCGGCACCTATTGATGTCGATGATGATGATGTCCCAGATGATGTTAGAGGAGGAGACACTCAAGTGGATGGTTTTGAGAGGACAAAGAAGAGGGAAATGTGGGAAAATAGATTTGTCAGCTTGTCAGCATTTAACAGATTATGGGAGTTGTGGCCCATGAGGTCGCTCACACTTGAGCGACAATTCTTGATGAAGGATTTGGATGTTCATAATCCAAATGTCCTTAGACAGTTCCAGGAGTGCAAGGGATGGAAGTGGTTCACTCACCCAGTCTTAGATGCAAATGAGCACTTGGTCAGGGAGTTCTACGCAAATGTAGCAAACATCAAGAAGGGGACAAAAGTGATGATAGTGAGAAATTTGAAAGTTCGTTTCGATTCCGTCTCTTTGAATGATTATGTGGGTTTTGAGAAAGTAGAGGCAGTCCAATACTTAGAGAAGTTAGCTCTGGGTGAAGCAGCTCGCCCTTGGCTAGCTGATATTTTAGCTGCCCGAGGACCACTACCACCACCACCATGGATTACAACAGTAGGTCCTATACTCCGGGCTACCCTTAATTTCAAAGCTAAAGGGTGGAAAACCTTTGTGTGTAGCAGGATTGAGAACAACCTCCCACTTCCCCGAGCAGTTCTGGTGGCTTCTATTATAGCGGGGTACCTGATCAATATGGGTTCCGTCATGTCAACCAACATCACATTGGCGGTCCGAAAAAGTGAAAAGTCCTACCCCTATCCGAACACCCTCACAGAGTACTTCAATGATGCAAAGGTGGAGCCAAGGCCATATGACACAAAGGTAAAAGCTAAGAGGCCTTTTTCATGGTATCACTTGCAGGGTGCGGACAACCCAAAGTTCAAGGGTAAGGATACTACCACCGTTGTCCAGTATGACGAACCATCAGTGGTAGGTTCAGAGGCTGCTGCTAAGCCATCTACAACTCCCATGCCTTCCACAGCAGCCGGACCTGCCACCAGGACAACCGCCATGCCACCACCTTCATCCTTTAGGCAATCAGGTTCAGTTCCAATGCCAGCCTCATCCACATATCCTCTCACTGCATTGCGAGTCTCCCAGACTTTGGCGAGCCTCAACAACTGGATGCAGACAACCACTTCTAAGTTTTCTGATATATCCAGTACCGTTGCAGTACAGTCCGCTACTCCAGCAGTGTCACAGGTGCTTGTTTCAGTAGAGGAAACATTGAAGAAGATTCTGGACAACCAGAAAACTATCATGGACACACTAGTAGCTCGGGGGGGGGGGGGGGGGGGTGCTATTGAGAAGTTGGCCAAGTAAGTGAAAAAGATGAGAAAGTCCCAGGCGTCGAAGAAAGCAGTGGAGAGTTTGAGAAAGGAGGTGACGAAATTAGTAGTAGCAGGTGATTTCCCCTTTCATCTACTGATGGAGACAGGTCCATCAGTACCAGCTGACCCAGCAGCACCATCAATAGAGGCACCATCAGTGAAGGAATCAGCTGGCTAGTCTGACGAGCCAGTCTCAGTGCCCCCACTGCTGAGGAGATGTTTCAGCTGCTCACCAACCCTGTTGTCCCTCAATCGGGAGATGATGACATACAACTAGAGGAGACCGAGGGTGGTGATGCTGCCAGTCACCCCAAGACCACATAGGGAGCTTTCTTTACTCTCTCCCCTCTTTTTTTTTGATTTTCCTAAGCATTAAGGACAATGCTTGATCTTTTTCTGGGGGGTGGTCTATTTTGGTATTTTGGATGACTGTTTGATATTGTGGATGACTGTTGATGACATTTGATTACATTTGGGCCTGTAATAACTTTAGTACTCTTTTTCTTTTTCCTTTATCTTTATTTTCTCCCTCATTATGTATATATTCACCCCTCTTGTATATATTCATTTCCCTTGCTTTCAATAGTTTATTTCATAGCTTCTTCATTTTGCTTTATTAATAGTATAACTTCTTAATTACTTTATTAGCTTCTTTTTGATTTGTTAGCTTCTCTTTATGTTTTAGTGAACAATAATCCTTTGGTTTTCTTAATGCCACGATTCTTTCCAAAGGTGGGTCTTGTGTGAACCGGGTGGCTCTTCCTAACGATGGATGGCATGACAACCTTCTTAAGGGATTGAGTCAGTTTTTGATGTTTAGGTAGAAACAAGTAGTGTTAATGAATAAATAAGGGTCGAGTATGCTTCACTTGGTACCGATACACTTAACTATGCGATTATGGTTAAAAATAAGTTTTTGTAAAGAAATAGCTCTAGTTAGTGACCTTGTGACTCTTGTGTTGACTTAGGCAATTATCAGGTGGTTTAGTTGAACCATTAGCAATTTTCAATCTTGAAGGTGGTTGTTGTGGGCCCTCGGCTCTATTCTCTTTAACAATCCAGTTGTATGAGAGGTGAGAAATTTGGTACAAGTCCAAGTACCTACGTGAATGGTCTAGAACTTGCCCCGAATGTGTTTCTAGGCGAAATTCTAAGTTAGCTTGGCTTGAGAAGTGATTATAGGCTCTCCTTGGCCCGTTTTGAAACCTTCCATGTCCCACCAATGATATCATCCTTAGTAAACTCTTTTGAGCCTAAAGACTTTTTATTCTATAACCACATTACAAGCATTTAACCGTTTTATCGTGACTCTCTCTTGGCACCCAACTTTTCTTTAGCGCTCATGTGATTCAAATGGTAAAAACATAAGTTTGGGGGAGAGACGAGGATTTTAAAGATGGTTTCAAGGCACAAAACAGAAAAGAAATAAAGAAGAGGAAAGGCAAAGAAAAAGAAAGGAAGAACAGATAAAAACACAAAAAGAAAGTGAATAATGTGAAAGGGTTTGAAAAGATGCAAAAGAAAGCAAAAGTCCAAAGCATCGAGAAAGCAAAGAAGGAGATCGTGAATAGAATGACAAAGAAAGAGTGATGTCAAGTCTCTCTAATCCCCCTAAGGGAAAAGAAAATGACTCAAAGAGTTGGCAAAGTATGAGCCAACAAGAGAATATGAAGTGCTAAAGGAAAGATGAACCGATTCCAATACGATATTTCCCTCCTTAGTCCAAAAGCCTTCATTGCATGCTGAAAAAGTCCTACGTGATTTCAAGTTGAGCAAGCTTAAATTAGTGGTGATCTACATGAGGGGCAAACATATGGTACTTAGAGTCAGGCTTGTGACATTCTTTTGAGAGTGATGAGCGAATCTTTCTCGAGTCATTGTATTGAATTCTTCATTCGTGAGTGATATGAGCTTCCAGAGAGTATAGAAGGAGGAGTTTGAGATCCACAGCAACTTGCATGAAAGTTCGAGCTTTCTTGATGAACAAAGTTAACCCTTGATGCTCAAGCGTCATATTATAGCCATTTGTGTTTCATCATTCAAATCATAGACTTGTTAATGATTCATGAGTGCGATGGGTAATTGTTTGTCCCAATTGATTTATGTTTGACTCAACTTAGCCAGCTGAAATATTCTTTTTCTAGTGGAGGTGGGAATTGCCTTAATTAACTGAGGACAAGCAAAAACTTAAGTTTGGGGGAGTTGATAAGTAGGGATTTTGACTGCTTATTTGCTCTCTTTTACTTATGTTTTAGGTCAAAAATGCTTAAAGGTATTCCCGAGAACTAATAAAATGTGCTTTCTTGCAGGAATATGGGAAAACGAGCCAAATAAGTAAAAATCAAATCAAAATAGAATAAAATCTGGACAAGGACCAAAACAAGGCAAAAAGTCCTTTAGTGTGAACCACACAATATTATGGGCGGACGCAAACTATGTAGAGGCACTGTTGGACTTCCTTCAGAGAATGCAGACCGCACAATTATTGTGCGGCCGCAGAATGCCAAGTGCGGCCGCACTCATAATTATGTGGCCCGCAAAAGGCCAGAATCAGAGAGCCTTGATTGAAGATGTGCAGACCACACTATAATTGTGCGGCCGTAGGATATCAAAGTGCGGCCACATTCATAATTATGCGGCCCGCAGACGAAGGTCCAGCCCCAATCCTAGTTCAAGTGTGCGGCCGCACAGTTAAATGAAGTGCAGACGCATCCCAGTTTTATGCTACCACAGAAATCCCAGTTGACCAGTCAAGCTCTAAGTGCGGACCGCACACAGAACTGTGCAGCCACACAACCTCCGCAAGGGCATTTTTGTCAGATATTTTCAGCTTAGTATAAGTATAACTTTTTGTCTTTTTAGGTTAAGTTGTGTAAGTTGGGAGCACCTGAGCCATTTTTATTTTCTGTTTTGGGTAACATTGTACTAGCTTAGCTTTTAAACATTAGATTTTCTCTCCTTAATCAATTATTAGGCATTCTATCTTAATTTCTTCTTTAATTTCTTCATTTTTTATGAGTAGCTAAACCTTTAGATAGGGTTGTGACCCAATCCTAGTATGAGTACTTAATGACTTATTTGTATTGGTAAAAAAAGAGCTTCACACGTGTAATAAATCTTGATGACTCAGTAGTCTACGTGGAGTAATGAAGACACGGCAGCTGGACGGGACTATAAGAAGAGGTACGAGGCAAAGAGGCACGGAAAATCACATTCATGGGTTAATTAGCTACGGAAGTCTCAACCAGATTGAGAAGATGAAGATACACGGTCAAAAGTGTATTTGGACAGAAAAAAGGGCAGATTCAGAGATCTTCAAATTAGAGATCCATACGTTACACAACATTCACTCAACAGTTACGGTTGATTCATTGTAATGTTACATTAGAGTCATTATTAGTCATTAATGCTCAATAACCAAAAAAGGTAGATGTTATGTTAGGAAATTTCCTATATAAAGGAGAAAAATATAACCTGTAGAGGGAGAGAAAAAACGTTCGAACTACTATTGCAATATACTTACTTTTTGTGCATCTTACTGCTTTCCATTACAATTTTTCCTACAATTATAATCTTATTCTTTGGTTATCAGAAACCCGTGTTCTTCTTAAAATAGATTTGGGCAAAGAATCCAATTCTTTGGTTAAACAAACTGGTTCCGTTACCGGGAATCTGATAATCTTTGTTTGCTTTTCAAGCGATATCCTCTGAACTATGTCGAACTCCAACGACAACAACCAGCAAAGGAATGGAACCCCAGTTCCATCGCCTTCAGGAACCCCACGTGGTTCAATGGAACAATCCCCAGAAAGATCCAATAACAACAACGATAATAATGATCAAACGGTGGAACAAGATTGGGTAAAGCAAATGATTGCAGAGTATGTGACCCAAGCTTTGCCAGAATTTGCACCGGCACCACCCCCCAATAATACCATCACCATGGAAAATCCTCAATCTGGGTTGGAAAACTCAGGAAGGGGAGATACTCCTAATGAATCTCTCGAAGCGAGACCAGGTATNGAAGCGAGACTAGGTATGTCTAATAACTCTGAATTACAGACTTTATTACTAACTTTGCAGAAACAGGTGAAGGAACAAAACGATCGAATCGAACAAATTCCTGGAGTACCACCTGTTATCAAAGGCATTGATGTTGATAGATATTCTCAACAACCTTGGAAACCAAGCACAGCACCCGTACCCATTCCAAAGAAGTTTAAAATGCCTGACGTACCTAAATATGATGGGACAAGCGACCCACGTGATCATGTAACTGCTTTTACCACCGGAATGAAGGGAAACAACTTAATAAAACAAGAAATTGAGACGGTCCTAGTTAAAAAAAATTGGAGAAACACTTACCAAAGGGGCGCTAACCTGGTATTCTCTTCTCCCTGAAAACTCAATTGATCTTTTGCTGAGCTTGCGGATTCTTTCATAAAGACACACTCCGGAGCGCAAAAAGTCGAGAAAAGGATGGAGGACATCTTTCAAATAAAACAAGGAGACACGGAACTACTTCGTAAATTTGTAGACATGTTTCAACGAGAAAGAATGCAACTACCAAGGGTGCCTGATAATTGGGCAGCCATGGCATTCGCAAGTAATCTCAATGACAAAAGCTCGGAAGCCACGAGAAGACTCAAGGAAAGCTTGAGAGAATTTCCAGCTACAACGTGGAATGATGGTTATAACAGGTATAGATACTAAACTTCGAATAGAAGAAGATACCATTGCTCGTCCGAAAGAGGAAGATTATACCAGATCCAGACGTTCAGAATCAGACAGGAGATCAGGTAAAAACAGGTACGATCCTTACTTGGGACCATCGGGACGTGAAACTCGTCCCATGTTCAAAAACACCAGGTCATATTATGGACCACCAAGCAGAGATGCGGGCTCGTCCTCTTCTAGATCCATAAGGGATCAAGATCAACGACCTAGAGGTAATGCGCAAATTGGGGATCATACCTTTAATGTAAGTACCTCCGAACTACTTTCAGTGTTAAGAAATTTGGGTGATAAGGTTCGATGGCCTAAAGAGATGAGGTCAAATCCGAATAAGAGGAACCCAGATCTCTGGTGTGAATTCCATAATGATCATGGACACAGAACTGCAGATTGCAGATTTTTGCAATGTGAGGTAGAACAATTATTGAAACAGGGCTATTTGACAGAATTGTTTAGTGAAAAAGGTAAACAAGCATACATAAAGAACAGGCAGGAGCCCCCAAAACCTCCATCTCCAAAACGAACCGTTAACGTGATACAAGGAGGTGAAGAAGTAAACAGAGTGGTCTGCAAAACGACCACGAAGTTCAAAATTACACATGGAAAACAGGTTCGTGAAAATCTAGAAGCAGACGATATAACCTTCGATGATGCAGATATCGGCGAATTAATGCTTCCTCCCAAGGGCACGAGCCATATCAGATTTTAATAACTCTACGGTTATAACAAAAGGAGAAATTGAACTTAGCACTTATGCTGAGGGAGTTATCAAAAGTACCAGGTTCCAAGTCATCGATACTGACATGGCTTATAACGTAATCGTGGGAAGGCCATGGATCCACGACATGAAAGAAATACCTTCCACCTTTCATCAGGTAATTAAATTCCCCTCTAAATGGGGGATTCAGCAAATTAGAGGCGATCAGCAAACCACGAGAAATATAAATTCCGTGGTACACTACAACAAAAAAGTAGAGGTGAAAGAATCAAGGGATAAGGAAGTCTCCCAAGAAGGTGACACCACCCAAACATGAATGGAAGAAATTACTACCCAAATAGGGACGGAAGGTATTACTGCTGAAACAGGTACGAAAGAAAATACTTATGAGAAAGTGAATCAAGTCACCACAGAAGAGGCATTGGACCACACGGATGTAGATTCCAGACCGGATGTCATTCATGAACCGGAGGAAAATGAGCACATCAAAAAAACTACGGAAGAGCTCGAAGCTGTTCCATTGTCTGAACGAAAGCCTGAACAGAAAGTGTACATAGGCACGAGGCTGAGTCCCGGTCGAAGAGGTAAGTTAATTGAGTATTTAAAAGCTAACACATATTGCTTTGCGTGGTCCAATTCATATATGACAGGTATCCCACTAGAGGTGATGACTCATAAACTAAATGAAGATCCATCCTTCGTACCTGTTAAACAGAAACAAAAAAAGCAAACACCATTCAAGAACCAAGTGATTGACGAAGAGGACGGAAACTCTTAAAGATTGGTTCAATACGAGAGGTAACGTACCCTAACTGGCTAGCTAAAATTGTGGTAGTACCTAAAAAGAATGGAAAATGGAGAGTATGTGTAGATTATACTGACTTAAATAAAGCATGCCCCAAAGATTCATTCCCATTAGCACATATATATCAAATGATTGATGCCACCGCAGGTCATCAATTATTAAGCTTTCTAGATGCGTATTTTGGTTATAACCAGATTAAAATGGATCCCTCAGACGAGGAAAAAACCTCCTTTATTACAAGCAGGGGGGCTTATTGTTATAAAGTCATGCCTTTTGACTTAAAAAATATTGGAGCCACATATCAAAGGCTAGTTACCAAGATGTTCCAGGAACATCTAGGAAAAATAATGGAAGTTTACATTGATGACATGCTGGTAAAATCAACACGGGCGGAAAACCATCTCCAGCACCTCTCTATTACCGTTGACATTTTACGCAGGTATAATATGAAGCTTAATCCAGAAAAATGCGCTTTTGGCGTGGAATCAGGTAAATTCTTAGGTTTCCTTGTATCAAACAGGGGAATGGAGGTAAATCCTGATCAAATTAAGGGTATAGAAGAAATACCTGATGTACTTATAAATAAAAAATAAGTTCAAAGACTAACGGGAAGAATTGCAGCCTTAGGAAGATTTATTTCCAAATCTTCCGAGAAAAGTTTCAAATTCTTTGCAGTTCTCAAAAAGCAAAACCGGTTCGAATGGACTGAAGAATGTCAACAGGCTCTCAAATACCTAAAGGCTTACCTATCAAAACCTCTGTTGCTGTCAAAGCCGAAGGAGGGGGAGCGACTATACGTCTACCTTGTTGTCTCAGAAATTGTTGTAAGTGCAGTATTGGTAAGGGAGAATAAAGGTCAACAATCTCTTATTTATTATGTAAGCAAGACATCACTGGATGCTGAAACAAGATATCCACATCTAGAAAAGTTAGCCTTAGCTCTAATCATGGCATCTTAATTTTTCATACTTTCAATGTCATCCAATCACAGTTGTGACCTCGTATCCATTAAGAAATATACTGCATAAACAAGAACTATCAGGAAGATTAGCCAAGTGGGCCATATAATTAAGTGAGCATTAAATAATAGAACGGCCTAAGACAACAATCAAGTCTAAAATCTTAGCTGATTTTGTCGTTGATTTTAGTAATAGCATTGTCCCTGAAGTGGGGAAAGAGTTACAACTCTTCAACGTTGTTAATCCGGGTCTATGGACCCTATTTACCGATGGTTTTTCCAATATAAAAGGTGTCGGCTTAGGCGTAGTCTTAATATCAACCATGGTGAAAAGACACGGCAAGCTATCAAATGTTATCCTATAACTAACAATAAGGCAGAGTACGAAGTTTTTATTGCAGGATTAGAACTTTCACGAGAGATTTCAATCGAGAAAATCATGATCAAAAGCGATTCCCAACTGGTAGTAAATAAGATGCAGGGGACTTACATTGCTCGAGAGACTCGGATGCTACAATATTTGGAAAAGGCACGAGAGCTCGTGAGACAATTCAAAACATGGAAAGTAGTACGAATACCTAGAGAGGAAAATGCTGAAGCAGATGCATTAGCTAACCTCGCAGAAGTCACAGAAGCAACAAACAAGGACAATGCAATTGTCATTCATCTATTCTATTCAGCAATCGACCAGGACATAAATGAGGTAACTTTCAACAATTTAACCTGGGATTGGAGAAACGAAATCCTAAATTTTTTACAGAATGGTACCGCACCTGAAGACAAGAAAATAACTCAAGCACTTCGCCGCAAAGCTGCACGATACTGCCTCATTCGCAACTCGTTATATCACAAAATGTTCGGAGGGCCCCTGGGCAAAATGCCTCAGACCTAATCAAACGGAGTTTGTGATGAAAGAAGTCCACGAAGGACACTGTGGAAATCACTCAGGGCGAGATCCTTAGTGAAAACCTTAATCAGAGCTAGATATTATTGGCCTAAGATGGAAGAAGAGGTCGAGGACTTCGTATCCAAATGCGACAGGTGCCAAAGGTTTGCCAATAACATGCATCGACCAGTGGAATTATTACTTCCCAAAATATCCCCATGGCCCTTCATGAAATGGAGGATGGACATAGTGGGACCTCTTCTCACAGCTAAAGGAAAAGTACGATTTTTGCTCGTGCTAACCGACTATTTTACAAAATGGGTAGAGGCAGAAACGTTCAAACAGGTGCGAGAAAGGAAGTTAAAAGTTTCTTATGGCGAAACGTAATATGCCGCTTTGGGATACCGAAGGAGATCGTGTGTGATAATCTCCCACAATTCATAGGCTCCCAAATCACAAAATTCTTCGAAAGCTGGCAAATTAAATGGATCACTTCAACGCCATACCATCCCGTGGCTAACGGTCAGGATGAGTCAAAGAATAAAGTCATCATCAACAAGCTGAAGAAGCGGCTAGATAGAGCCAAAGGAAACTGACCTGATGAGTTACCAGCGGTACTATGGGCATATAGGACAACTTCAAAAATAGCCACGGGAGAAACTCCATTTGCGCTTGTCCATGGATCAGAAGCCTTAATACCTGTAGAGATTGGCGAACCAAGTTGAAGGCTTACAACAGCCATGGAGGAAGCAAACGATGATGAATTGAGGACCAATCTGGACCTTCTCGAACCACGGAGAGAAGCAGCACTGATACAAAGGGCAGCTAAAAACAAATCATAGAGCATTATTACAACCGTAAAGCTCATCTCAAGTACTTCAAGATTGGGAACTTCGTCCTCAAAAAAGTCTTTCAATCAACGAAAGTAGCAGGCACAGGAAGGCTAAATCCAAACTGGGAAGGACCCTACAAAATTCGAGGCATAGCTGGGAAGGGCGCCTACGAGTTGGAAGCTATGGATGGCAAAATCCTACCAACAGGTTGGAATGCCATTCACTTGAAGAAGTACTACTTTTAAGGAAAAGAAGTACCCCAGGTCAGGTATCGCACCTTCGATTTTATTTTGAACATTTGAAATTTTACTAACCTTTTTAGATGATAGGCATAAAGCTAACCCATCACCAGATGATGATATTAGACCTGCAAAGGCGCGAGGAAATAACTAAATTCCCGATTTAGGGTTACACTTTCTGATGGACGTTTTAAAGGGTTAAGCAGTCATCATCTAAAAATTATATACCTTTGAATCCCGTATGTTTTTCCTTTTCAGGAAAAGGACCACAAGGTAGGAATAGTCAAGTTCTCAAGATTTCATTCCTCAAAGCTCAAACACTTGGGGGACTATACAGTATGGAAGGAAAAAACGAAGCAAAAAAAACTATCAAAAAGTCAAAGCTCGAGCCTGAAGATCCATCTATCCAGCAAGCTAAGTGATACGAGCAAAATCGAAAGATCCAAAGACTCGAACACAAAGCCTAATCCAAAAAACCTTCGAACATGTTCAGGTTAAAAGGCAAAATGTTAGCTACGAGGAAGAAATGCACATCTTTGTACTTATTCAAAACAATTATGGATAAAAGATCATCATCACTGGACTCATTCAAAGCTGTTGTAACTAAAAACAGTTACGAAATCTTTGTACTCATATAGAAAACTGTTATCAATAAAACAGTTACAGATGAAAGATCAAAATCCTTGTACTTGTTCAAAAAAGTGTAAAATAGTTACGGATGTAAGAGCATTTCCCTCGTGCTTATTGAAAACTGTTGTCAACAAAAACAGTTACGGGTGAAAACCCCAATTTGAATAAAAACTGTTACGAACGAAAAACAGTTGCCCTCTTGTATTAACTCGAAAAAACTGTTACATACAGAAAACAGTTACGAAATACAAGTGTATATCAAATCTGTTAAAAGAAAACAGTTGCAACATGAGTTTTAGACGATAATAAAACACATGTAAAATGTTGTGAAAGTCCAAACAAAAAAAACTTTCCTCAGAAACATTCTTAAACACGTGAAAAATTCCTATCACTCTATTGCATTATTACACCTTTATGAAGTTGAGACGTCTTCTTCATTAAGTGTCGATCAGAAAGGGCCCTCTTTCACAAATTATGCCTACTACAAAAAGGCACACATTTTATATGACACCGTGCCTATTACGAAAAGGTGCGAGTAATCTAAAGCATTCTGTATGCAAGCAGAGGTAAAACTAAAACCTCAAAAAATAAAGCATGCAAAAGACATAAAGAGTAGAACAGAAATTCAACGGAAAACAAAAGTCATACTTGCATTAATATATTAAAACGGCTAAGTAAAAACTAAATATTAACTTATACTTAGCCGTATAGATTTTTTATATACATTGAGGTGCCCCTAAGTTGTCATTTTGGGACTTTAGAGAGATCCAAATTTTCCCCCGATAGGACTGGGGGTAACCACCAATTGAGACAAAGATAAAAAAAAAGGGGTGAATCAACATCTTAATCTTCTTGAGGAGGGGGGTTGACTTCTTCATCAGCAGAAGGAGTAAGAGCAGCTTGGGATGAAGAGGCTTGGACAGTAGGAGTCTCACCTTCAGGTGGGGAAAGATCCAAACCTTGTTGAGCCTTTTCCATGGCTTCCTTGATCTTAACAATTTTAGCATTAAGGTAGAAATCTCCCCGACTCATGTCCGTCAATGTATCGAGGCGAGAATTCATGTACGCCCAACTAACATCGACAGCTGCCGCCTCTTCGAAACTTTCATAATCTCTCTCCCATATCTGAAGCTCAGGTCTTAACCCATCCTTCTCAACTTCAGCAGCTTCACGGGAAGCCCTCAAAGGAACAATTGGCTCCTCCAAAGATTGGGTTTTGTCTAAACCAATACGAAGATCCTCCTGAGTCCGGGTAAGTGACTGCACAAGCTCGGCTGAGTATTCCTCCTTCTGCTCTAGTAAGTCTTTCAAGCTCCTAACTTCTTCCGAGGCACGGGATAATTGCTCAACAAACGAAGACTCAAGAATGCTCTTGTCTTTGTCCGCTTGGTTAGAAGAAGCCTTCTCTACTGCCAACTCCGCAACCACAACTCTCATCTACCTCTCCAATGTATTCTTTTCTTCTTCTAAGGCTTCCATGTCGAGCCTCAGGCTGTCATATTGACCCTTCCAATTCCCTGCTTCAGCATGCCACTCCTTTATCTCTTGCTCCATGTTAGAAATCCTCTTCATGAGTTCTATGCCTATGAGATTGATCTACAAAAACAAAATCAGTTAGATACGGTAATTACATGCATAAGAATGAGATACAAAAGAATGAACGTTACCTTCAAGGAGGAATGCACAACCTCATTAGCCCAGGTAAGAGAACTGTGACTATCTAGCTTGGTCCTCTCTGTTGGGCCAATCAAAGGCTTCAGCCACACTTCGGATTGGCCAGATTTCTTAAAAAGGCTCCCATCAGCCGGAACCTCAATTAGCACTTGCCTCATCTCCCTGCTAGAAGACTCTACTTCTCTAATAGGAGGCACGGAAGCAGGCTGAGATGAAGGAGCCACGAGCAATGAAATTTGTGGAGCTGAAGAAGTCTCAGGCACGGAAACTTGAGGAGCTGAGAAAGCCACGGGCAAGGTAGCAACGGGAGCAGAAATGGCCAAAGGAGTAGTGGAAATAGCCGGAATGGATGAAGAGATTTCTCTAAAGGAGGGAGCAAAAACAACCAGAGGCGCCTCATTAATAGCAGGGCCAAAACCTTCGTGGAATAGATGATCCACAAAATCATGAGCAAGAGAAGAAGAAGAATCCCCGGGGGTAGAAGGTCTGACATCAGGTACGGAAAACACTGCCACGGGGGTAGACTCATCATCTGAGACCACTCTTCTTCTACGTGACCTGTGCACCAGAATGCTCTCCTCTTCTTCTTCTTCTTATAAGGTCTTAGACCCACTAGCTTTTCTCTTGGAAGAAGAGGAACCAGTAATAATCTCCTGGGCCTGAGCCAAAGACATCTTCGGAATGGATGCAGCAGACAACCCCCGAGCAGAAAACCTTGTCAAAAGGAAAAAGGTTAAACAAACGAAGAAAAAGAAGCTCGGGTAAGGAAAAGAAGCGAAAACAAAAGTTTCACTTACCATGAGTCTTCACTTTCCAACCGTACTTCACGGAGAAGTACTTCCATGATCTTTCCTCCAATGGAGCAACCGACAATAACTTTTCTACCCAATCACGGATATCAGAGACATTCTCACAGTACCTATGATTGCTGGAAGAGGAAGAAAATAACTACGGTGTTAATAAAACACTTAAAGCAAAGAGAAGAAAAATAACAAATGTGAGCAAAAATGTACTCACGTGCGCGATTCCACTTCTCAGGGAAGGGAAGATTTTCCTTGCCCACTAAACCAGCAGTGGGCACAGCAATGTACCAAAGGTACCAACCTCTATCTTTATCGTCATCAGGGGTTACCAACACTCTTTTGCTCCTAGCAGCCAGAGTGAAAACCCCTTGACAATATAAGATAGGAGAATAAAGATGAATGAGGTGATTGAAGGAAAAAGGAACCGAGGCTAAAGAAGCTAAACATCTAATACACGCGACAACATGCCACACAAGAGGCCCAACTTGTCCTAAGCAAATGTTGAAGAAACGACAAAATTCGATGATGACTGGATCAATAGGAAGTCTAAACCCTAGAGTAAAAGGGTAAGTGTAAACAAAAGAATGTCTCATCTTGTAAGACGTTAATCTTTGATTACTATTCGTAATAACAATGGGATCAGACTCCCAAGAACATTCCCTGCGAACAAAGGGAATCAAACCTTCGGTAATAAGAGTGGCATACCTATCAACACTATCAAGGGATAACGATTGGTCTACAAGAACCTGACTATCCCTAGTGAAGGTAAACTCAGCATGAATGATTTCATCAACTCGTGGTTTGCATATGGGTTCATGATGTTCTCTGCCCCTGGACAGAGATCTGGAAACCCTAGCTCTTGGGGAGACTAAAGACCTAGCAGAAGGAGGGGAAACAATCCGAGAAGAAGAAGAGCCTCTCGAAGGAGTAGAGCCTAAACTCCTCAGTCTACCACCCCTCCGACTCCGAGTCGGAGCGGAAGAGGGTGTCAACTCATCAACGTTTATGACTCCCTTAGATTGGTTTGAAGAAGACATATCTACAAAGGCAAAGAAAAAAGTTCTTTACAAATAAAGTTTGAAAGTTAGAAGCTTTTCGTGAAAGAAAAGGAAAATGGGGTATTTATACTCGAAGACAACCGTCAAAAAATGGAAAAAGAAGAAGCAATGATGTGAAAACCATAATTGAAGATGTCACTTCGTGACTGATGCACCCGCAAGAAAGCCCTAAAAGGCGCTGAATAATTGCAGAACCAACCCAAGAATGCCACGTGGCATAAGCATTAAATGGAAGTGACAAGCAACGCTTACGTACAGGAAAAGATACAATGATTTGATTAAAGCGGCGGCAAAATATTCCCGCCATAAATGAGTATCCACTTACCAAATATTAATTGATAAACATATGGTAATTGGGGGGACTATCTGTATTGGTAAAAAAAAGCTTCACACGTGTAATAAATCTTGATGACTCAGTAGTCTACGTGGAGAAATGAAGACACAACAGCTGGACAGGACTCTAAGAAGAGGTACGAGGCAAAGAGGCACGACAAATCACATCCATGGGTTAATTAGCTACGGAAGTCTCAACCTGACTAAGAAGATGAAGAGACACAGTCAAAAGTGTATTTGGACAGAATAAAGGGCAGATTCAGAGAGCTTCCATACGTTACACAACATTCACTCAACAGTTACGGTTGATTCATTGTAACGTTACATTAGAGTCATTATTAGTCATTAACGCTCAATCACCAAAAAAGGTAGACGTTATGTTAGGAAATTTCCTATATAAAGGAGAAAAAGATAACCTATAGAGGGGGAGAAAAAACATTCGAACTACTATTGCAATATACTTACTTTTTGTGCATCTTACTGCTTTCCATTTACAAGTTTGCCTACAATTATAATCTTATTCTTTGGTTATCAGAAACCCGTGTTCTTCTTAAAATAGCTTTGGACAAAGAATCCAATTCTTTGGTTAAACATTATTGATTTAGGGCTTATTTATGATTGGGTATATGATATTTAGCCTTGTTCTTGCTTGAATTCTAGAATTAATGGTTGCAAACATTGATTCATGCCTATTTGACTTAGTCTCTACTGGAGAAAGAGAGACTAAGTCTAGGAAAACTTGGTTAACTAGGAATTGGGGTGAACTCAAAAAATTTATAGCTCCAATTAAAGGTTCAAACCTAGAGATAGTAAGACCCGACTAGAGCATTTATCACTTGCTTGTGAAATACCCATTTGGAATTGAGAAAGCCAATTCGGGCAAAATCACTCAAACTACCGAGAGGTATAGAGTGAGTAATTGAGTGTGATTGCTATATTGTATCATGATCAACCAAACGTGCCCTAAAACTTTAAACCCGTTAGGTAACCAACTAGGCGGAAGTCGCAACCCTAGATCTTTTATCACTTGAAAAAATAACCAAAACCAAAAATATTGTCTCCTAGTTTTACAATTGCAATCAATAGCTTAAAGTATAAGTAGAAACAACAATCGAGAATGTGGAAGTGTAATTTAGGGCATATCATACATTCACACTAAGTATATACCTAATCCCAAATCTAACTCCCTGTGGATTCGACCCTGACTTGCGTTGGGTTTTTATTATTGCTTCGACTGCCTCACTACCAATATTTGTGGTGTGAGTTTGGGTGAGAGCAGCACGCATGGTCAGAACTGAATTTCGGGAAGTTCAGAGTTGATTTGGATGAAAAATTCTACTTTTGGAAGCTTTAAATTGGAAGAATTGACTAAGGTTTAAATTATGAGTAAACGACCTCGGAATCGGGATTTAAGAGTTCTAATAGGTACGTATGATAGTTTTGGACTTTGGCGTGTGTTTGGATCGGATTTTGGATGACCAGGGAGCGTTTCAGCACCTATTGTGGAATGTTGGCATTTTTGGAAGAATTTCATGAATTTGGATTGAAGTTTATTTAAATGTTATTGATGTCCGTTTAGAATCCCGAGCCTGGGAATATCTCCATATGGTGATTCTGATCTTAGAAGCGCGTTCGGATGTGGAGTTGGAGGTTCGTAGGTCATTTCAGAGTCAGTTGGCGAAAGTTGGAAAGTAGAATGTATTTGGGAAGTTTTACTGGGAGTGGACTTTTTGATATCGGGGTCGGAATTTGATTTCGAAAGTTGGAGTAGGTCTGTAATGTTGAATATGTCATGTATGCAAAATTTGAGGTCAATTAGACTTGATTTGATAGGTTTCGTCGTCGAATGTAGAAGTTTGAAGTTCTAAAGTTCATTAAGCTTGAATTAGGATACAATTCATAGTTTTAGCATTATGTGATGTGATTTGAAGGCTCGACTAAGTATGTATGATTTTTAGGACTTTTTGGTAGGTTTGGTTGAGGTTAGGGGGGCCTCGGGGGGCCTTGAACTTGGTCATTTCTTAATTTTCATTTGGGATTTTTGGAGCTCGGTTATTGGGTGATTTTGAGGAGTCATCATCATGTAACACAAGGTAAGTAGTTTCTCACTTGTTGTGAGCTAAATGTAAAGTTTATATGTGGATTTAAGGAGGAATATTTGGGAAATTGTTGAATTTTTGGTAAAAAATCTAGAATTGGTATTTTTGAATTTTGACCACAAATTTTGGCAGAGAATTGGGAATAAATTATATATGTGAGTTAGTAATGTTATGGATAGTGTTTGTCTTCGAAAATTTTTGGAATCCGGGCACGTGAGCCCGAGAGTTGCTTTATCAACTTTTCGAGCGGAGTTGGAAATTTGTCTAAATTGATTTGTTATGAGTATTAGAGTATTTCTTTTAATTGTTTGACAAGTTTTAGAGCGACGTCATCGGTTTAAGGACTTAGAGGGAATTTGGAGCCAGTTATGAAATTTTGGAGTGAGGTAAGTCTCCTGTCTAACTCTGTGAGGGGGAAACTACCCCTAAATGATATATTTAACGTGTGCAGCTTGTTGCGGGGACTATGTATGTATGAGGTGACGAGAGTCCGTACGTAGTTAGATTCATGCTATTGTCGGGGTAGACTTAGGTTCACACCATGTTGTACTTGTACTATAGGGATTATCCGTGCTCGTTTAATTCTTTTATTTCACATTATGACTAGAGACTAGACATGCGTAGAGTGATAGACTTGTTATTGTAGAGTTTTCGTGAGTTTTATGATTTGCCACAGAATAATGGTGTTCCTCTTACGGATTTCTCACGCATTATACGTTTTCATCGAACAATTTTCCTTAAAATTATAACTCACATGTTTATTCGTGAGTGGGGGTCAAAGACCCGTTTAAGCTTCTTCTTCTAATGGTATCGGGCCGTTCACCTCGGTAGAATTTATATACCACACTCTCATGAGAGCGGGCCGTTCGCCTCGGTATTTTAATAGATGCATCTATGGTTCGTGTCGTTCGACCCTCAGCAGCGCACATATTATGATGGGTCGGGCCGTACGTCTCAACATTTCTATAAAATATCCTCATGGAATCGTGCGTAATATATTGCAAGAAGACAGGGTATCTATGAATTTTTCCCTGATTTGAATTATAACAACCCATTTGGTGAGGTCCATTATAAATATATGCTCCGGTTGAGGAGAAATTTTCTAATTGGGAGCTTGAGTTTATTGTAAAGAGGAGAATTGTACCACATATTTACCCTTGTTTATTTCAGTTATCGCTTCATATTTGTTCACCTCCTTATTGTACCTGATATTATTGGACCACTAGTGAGTGTCGATGTCGATCCCTCTTCACTACTCCTCCGGGTTTAGGCTAGATACTTACGGGGTACACGTTGATTTACGTACTCATGCTACACTTGTTGCATATTTTTGTGCAGGTACATTTATGTCTGGTGGTCCTTTAAGCGCGGAGGCGCGGATGATGCGGGGACTTGCCGCGAGCTGCATTTCAAGTTACAATCCGCAGCCAACAGAGTCTCCCTCAGAGTTATTTATTTTTTTCCTGTCCAATTTGTATTACGGACAGATGTGTATTTATTTTACTCCCTAGTTGATGCTCATGTACTTGTGACACCGGATTTTGGGGGGTGTTTACGGATTATGCATTAATATAGTTGCGAAGTTGTTTTATTCACTTGTAAATCCCATTTGTACTATGTAATTAAAGAAAACTAAGATTTCAAATACAAAAATGAGCAATTAAGGCAATCATTTATTATTGGTTTGCCTGACAGCGGTGTTATGTGCTATCACGACATTTAATAGATTTTGAGTCGTGATATTAGCTAATTTCAAATTTTTATTTTAATGGTAACTATAATAATGTTTAAGTATAACTATATTTTCATCCAATAAAATTATTATGTTTTACAGTTTTTAATACAAAATTTATTTTTAAAAGGTAAAATAATTAATCGATATTTTATTATAATAAATTCTAAAACTTAATTATTTCTTTAATCAATTTATTAGAGTGTACAAATTTAAATCCATCGAATATGTTCAACTGAAATGTCAAAATTGAGATAACATCGAGTCATAATGTAACCAAATGCATAAACTTTAGCTGGAGTGGGATTTGTAATCCTACATATAAGGATTTTCTTAGTTTAAATAAGGAAAAATTTGATAATTAAATTTTTAGTTGACTTCAAATTTCTAAATATTAGAAAAATAATTAACTTATAACTTTGACCAATGTGAAATCTATTTTTAAAGGGTAAAAAAGGCGAATGATATTTCACTAAGGACCTCTGTAATATACTAGTATCAGGATACACGCTTTGGACGCGTACCTTATATTTTTTTTTAAATTACGTAAATATTATTAGGCTAAGTGTTTGAGTTATATAAGATTATGAAATAAAATATGAAAAATAAAAATAATAAATCGCTCATATTTAGCTAGCTCAATGAAGAAGTTATGTCGCACAAAATTTTTCAAGTCTTGTTATAATTTATGAGAACTTATGTCGGAAAGTTTTATGAAAATTATTGTTGTTTATATGACCTAATACTGAAAACAAAAACAAAAATATTTTTAGCATGATTTTCAAATATTTATCAAATAACACAAATTTAAAATTGAATCTTTTAGTTTTTAGAGATTGGAAATGAAAATATTGGGCATACACCTCCTAAAAAATTACTAATGACAATTTAAAGTCTAAACATAAGCATAAATATTAAGTTAATATTTTACATTATAACTTAATATAACAAATAGTATAATGAGATGTTTCTTTGTTGAACTAATGCAAATGACAATTCATTTAAATTCTATTATTTTATTATAGTTGCTTAAAATTAATTAATTTGGCACTTATATACTATCCTATAATTGATTTTGCTCAGTGTTCTTCTTACCGTAAGGGTCTTGTCAACTTGACAAATAATTTATTTATATGATAAAAAATTAAAAATAATTAAATTGGATTCATTTGCTGATTAATTAATTCAAAACTTAATTATTAATTTTATAATTAAAAGATATGATAGATATTTTTAGACCATTTATTATACGTTTATAAAAAGAGGATATACAATAGCTATATTATATTTAGTGAAGATAAGTTGATATTTGGATTCACTTTTGATATTTTTTAGGCACTAACTCTTGCCTTTCTTATTTCGTTGGGACTCATAAAACCATTTAGATTAACGTCTTTCAATATGTTATGATAGCTAAAGTCTAAAAAGTAGGACTTCTCGCTTAGTTCAATAAGGAAATACTTAATAACTAAAATATTAGATGATTTAAATATTTTAAATATTAGGAAAGTAATTTTAATTACAATTATATCTAACATAAATTCTATTTTTAGAAAGTAAAAAAGACAGAACAATATTTCGCGAAGGACCTTCGTATAATATTGTATAGATTATATATGGATAAATAAGTTTTTGGGACAAGTTTAGGTGATAAGTTATGTATTTTCTCTAAGTTTCCTGATGTGGATAAGGACACTGATATAATATGCTCGATTATTTTATGTGTGTTAATTTGAATATTGTGCTCGATTGATTTATGTGTCTTAATGTGGATATGGAATTTAAGAAAGTGAGACAGATTTTTGGATTTGTAAGTTTAAATTATGAATGTCTGTAATGTGCTAAAATTATTCTTTAAAATTTGTGGTCTTTAATATTCTTGTAATTATTCATATAAGAAAATTTGAGAATTTTATAACTAAAAATTTACCAAATATAAAAAGTAACATTCTATTTTAACAAATAAAATATGAAGGTAAAACACATAACGTGAAACATAAGGACCACCCATATTTTACATTAGACGATCAATCAACTGGCCCTTAAATCTTCATCACTAGTAGGAGTACAATTTTTGAAGCTTTTATAAATAGACTCATGTCTCTATGAACTTGGTAACTTGAACAGAATTTCTTAAGATTTAATTTCTAATTTTCTACTACTGTTACAAGAAGAGCCAAGAACAACGATAAAAGACGAAGAAAAATGGATGGGAATTCTGGAGAAGTTAAATGGCGGTGTGACAATCATCATCCTACTGTTTGGGAAGACCATTTTCTTGCCTATACTAATCTCTCAGTAAATAACGTGAATGTCTATTGTTTATGTTTATTTTTTAACTTTATCTATGCTTTTTGTCCATTTGTTTTCAGGTGAAGCAACTCTCTCTTGATCCATCTGTTCGTAAATAATTTGTTCTGTTTTAGAGCACAAATAAATAAATAAACAAATAAATAAAGTTTATTTATTTACTATGTATAGGGAGCCAATGAACGGGAAGAGAAGGAACATGAGGATCTGTTAAGTTAATTAACATTATGAAATTGTTACTCAAGCTTGTTTGCTCATCTGTTACATTTGCATTCTCCTTTCCCGAATAAGATTTTAACTTTTATATATTGACAACATAAATATATTTTGGAGCAGATATTTTTAGGAAATTCAGTAACGATCAAGGAAATTACAACAAAGCATTGGCTAGCGACGTGCAAGGATTGTTGAACCTGTATGAGGCAGCACAATTTAGAGTGCAAGGCGAAGAAATTCTGAATGACGCAATTAATTTCTGCAACACGTATTTAAAGCTAATGTTGCCTAAATTTAGCAATTGTCTCGCGATGCAAGTGAACGATGCACTAAAGTATCCAATCAACAAAACTATGGCGAGGGTAGCAACAAGAAAATATATATCGTTTTACCAAGAAAATAAATCACGCAATGAAGTGTTACTAAATTTCGCAAAATTGGACTTCAACATATTGCAGAAGATGCATAAAAGGGAGCTATGTGATATCACAAGGTAACTTATAATTGCATCACCACCACTTAATTATTTAAAGCAACAAAAAATTCAAATCCAACTTTACATTTTAGGTGGTGGAAAGAATTGGACTTTGCGCAGACACTACCTTTCGCAAGAGACAGAATAGCTGAGTTGTACTTCTGGTCTTTGGGTGTGTACTTTGAGCCCCAGTATAACGTTGCCAGGAACATACTAACCAAAGTTTTGTGCTTCATTTCTATTACTGATGACATCTATGATACCTATGGAACACTACATGAACTTACTCTCCTCACAAATGCAATAGAAAGGTACTTTTTTTTTGTAACATTAATAGCTTAAATATTTTATTTTTCCATGTAATTACAATTTGTACATTAAATAAGAATTTGACTAATGATCTCATGACCTATATTATATCCGGTAAAAAATGTATGTAGGTGGAACGTTGACGCTTCAGAACCGTTACCGTCATAGAAGCTCTTTTACCTAGCTCTTCTAGATTTTTACACTGAAGTGGAGAAAGAGTTGGCAAAGGAGAACAAATCATTTCGAGTCAACTATTCTATAGCTGCGGTAATTAAGTGTCTAATAATATCAAATTAAAAGTTTTAAGGATAGTTCATAATTAAGTTTCTAGTCTTGATTTCGTTCAGATGAAAAAGTTGGTAAGGGCATATTTTCAAGAGGCCAAATGGTATCATGGGAACAACGTCCCAACAATAATGGAACAGTATGTGAAGAATGGAATTCCGTCGTGCACTAGCCCATGTCTTGCCATTGCTTCTTTGTTAGGCATGGGAAATATTGAAACAACTAACGAGGCATTCGATTGGATTGCAAGTGAACCTCCAATTCTCGTTGCTTCCTCTTTCATTGCAAGATTATTGAATGATATTGTGTCACATGAGGTATACTATATAAGTAGCTAGATTTTTTAATTCAAGCTTAAATATTATAATAACAAGCATATATACTTACTCCTTTTTAGTATTTATGACTGTCAACAAAAATTATAAGTAATATACTATATAAAATCGAGTTTTATGCACTGATATTGTAAAAGTTTTTATACAATCAGGTCATTTATAATGCTATTTTGGATGCAGAAGAACTGGAAAGAAGAGATGTAGCTTCAGGAATCGAGTGTTACATGAAAGAATACGGTGTCACAAAGGAAGAAGCATACATGGAGATTAGGAAAATAATAGAGAATAGATGGAAGGATATAAATCTAGAATGCCTAAAACCTACAGTTGTACCTAGGGTTTTGCTAATGCCAATGCTCAGCCTTGCTAGGATGTGTGAGTTCGTATATAAAGATGAAGATGCTTATACTGTTTCCAAAAATAACTTGAGAGACATCATCTCTTTGGTGCTAGTTGATCCCATTACAATATGAAAACTTGAAGAAAAAAAAACATAAAGTAAATGGAAAAACGAAGAAAACAAATATTGCAATTCCCTAGAATTCTCATATTTTTATGTTTAGTTGAAAGGAGAATATGATTTATATTTGCTATCTGTCATTATACTTGTAATAGAAGTAGTTCCTAATTTATCCGTCTCAACTACTTCAATGGCAAAGAGAGGAGGAACTATGCTGCTTCCAGAGCAAACACAGGCGAATGCTTAAAGTTGGGATAATCTAAATGCATTGTAATGAGTATCATTTGGTTTCTTGTAATTTGTTTAGTCATTGGAGTTGAACTCTTTTTTTATACAAACATCTTATTAATTTTGGACTTTGTGCTATTTTACTAACTAGTCTTAGTGTATGCGCGTTGCGCGTTGCGCGTTGCGCGTATTTTCTATCTCTATAAGTAATTTTTTGTAAGAAAAAAATATTTTTATAATTTTTTATTTAAATTATAAAATAATGTTTAAGCTTCTACAATTTAATGAATATTGGCCATATATAGCTAACTTAATAAAGAAATATTTGCCTTAAATGTTATTCTAATTTTATTTTTTGATCAGTTCAATTTCACAAGTTATCGTGCTTCTTTTTTAGTTTCAGTCAAATACACAGCCCTTCAAGATTTATGATATTTTTGTAACGACCCGACCAGTCATTTTGATCATTTGCACTTCGCTCGGTAGTTTACGGGCATGAGTAGCTCCATATGATGTATTGTGACTTATGTGAATTGTCGATTTTAGTTTTTCAAGTTATTCGGAATCGGTTTGGAAGAATGAATTTTATTGTCGAAACTTTAGATTGAAAGAGTTGACCAAGTTTGATTTTTTATGAATTTGACCCCGGAACGGAGTTTTGATGGTTTTGTTAGGTCCAGATGGTGATTTTGGACTCAGACGTATGCCCGGATTTGCATTTGGATGTTTCTAGAAAGTTTCGGCACAAATTGGCGAAAGTTGAAAATTTGAAGGTTTGAAAAGTTCATAAGTTTGACCGGAAATTGACTTTGAGGATATCGAATTCAGATTGTGGTTCCGAGAATCGAAATAGCTTCGTCATGTCATTTGAGACTTTTGTGCAAATTTTGGATTCATTCCGGGATGATTTAGTATGTTTCGGCGCGAGTTTTGGAAATTGAAAGTTCAAAGTTCATAGATTTCGATTTGAGGTGTGATTCATCGTTTCGATGTTTTTTATGTGTGTTTTGACGCCTCAAGTAGGTCCGTGATATGTTATGTCACTTGTGGGTATGTTTCAGATTGATTTCGAATCATTTTATTCAATGTTGCATTGCTGAAGGCTGCTGCTTCTGGTGTTTCCGCATATGCGGAAGAATAAGACTCGCATCTGCGGACAGTTGGTCGCAGAAGCGAGAAGAGGCTGGGTAAGGAGGACAGCAGAAGCTGATTTTGTAGCGCACCTGCGTGCGTACAGATGCGGGATCTTGGAGCGTAGGTGCGATGTGTCACGAACCAACCCGATAGGCCGCGACGGGCACCCGGTACCTTACTCCACCGAGTACCAACGTAACGTATATTTCTTATTACATTTTCATTGGCAAATGGGCGAAACGGGCCGTCATGGGCTAACAAGAATAAACATAGGAGAATACTCAATATAGGACGACCCAACCTGATGTAAAAACTTATACATGTGATATACGGGCCTATAAGGCCAACATGATCATTTGTAAACTCAAAACGGCAAAGTCATACAAGCATTCATATACATGACATCTGTCTACAAGCCTCTAAAAGTACATACTTAACATAAAGGTCGGGATAGGGCCCCGTCGTACCAAACATTACGCGTCTAAATGATACTGACCCAACAAGAAACTCCGAAGCAAATGGAGCGCACCAACATCTTCCGCTGAGCTGATAGCCTACTTGGAGGACTCTCGACCTGTCTATCGGGACCTGCGGGCATAAAATACAGCGTCCCCAAGCAAAATGGACGTCAGTACGAAGAATATAACGATTATGTAAGGCACATATATAAGTATATAAAAGACATGGAAGAAATATAGAGCAAATGACTCAACGTGTAAGTCTGGATAACTCTGTAAATCATGAAATACTTATAGTGTCATGCATATGCGTATGAATGTCATGTCGTGCTTAGGTACATATGTTCATAACATCATCAAGCCTCTGAGGGCATCCCATCATATCATCTTGGCCACTGTGAGCAACATCCTCAATGTATACCAGCTGATCAGGTGGTGGTGCGTATATAACGCCATAACTGTTCCCATAACCCATATATATATATATATATATATATATATATATATATATATATATATATATATATATATATATATATATACAGGTGTATATAACATCATCTGGTCATGGGTCAATGTGAATGTATAAATACATGAAATGCATATGAAATACATTAATAAGTTCTCTCGGTACGCAATAAGACCATTATGCCTTTGATTAATATCATGAAATAAACTCTATCAACTTATGTATTTTTGAGACCCATGAACAGATGATAGAATAATAAGACTTATGGGAGAATAAGAATATACACATCTCTAGCATTTCTACGAATAGAGTAATTTATGGAAGTTTTACAGTTGCTCGTTTTGCTTGTGTCGTATAGTTCATGCCAAAAAAAAGAAGGGATAGCCTTAAAATACCTGAGCCTTTCTCTTTTGCGAAAACACGTAACGGAGGATCGAAGTAGGGAAGAATCCGTATAATATTTTTGAGAAAGATTGTACCGGACTTTCTTTGACTTAACATTTCACGTTGGACCTTGTAGTATTTCAGAGAAATCTCACGGTGGACATTTCCCTTTCTCTTTTAATAATGTAGGAATGCTGTTTTACTTACACTCTGTTTGGATCAATGCTCCCCATCGTTTTATAATGTATCGTATTGTACTGTATTATATCGTATCGTTTTATGAATACAATATTTGAATAGACTGTATTGTTAGTTGTTGTTAAATAATATTTTGTTGTTTGGTTTGACTGTATCGTATTATACTGTAACTGATAAATTTACTAAAATACCCTCAATTGTTTTAAATATTTAGTTTTTAAAAAATACACATAAAAATTATTTAAGAAAACCACTTTCTACTAATTAATCACGAATTATGTCTTATATATAAATTAATCAATTAAATTTATGCAAATTCTATCGAAATTAGTTAAAAAAGTTATTAATATTAAAAATAATAATAAGTACACTATATTTATAATTAGATCATAATAATAAAAAAAAATTTAAAAAAATGTTAAGTAGACTCCATTCAGACATAAGTAAAACAAAACCTTTACCCGAAGAATATGGAGAAGCGGCAGAAGAACAAACCAAGTTTTTCATGTATGCAAGTTATTATATAGGTTATATTTAGGATGTCGTCTTTGAGAATTTATATAGGTTATTAGACTTCACGTAGAATTATATGAGAAAGAGATTTTGCTACTATTTAAAATAAAAAAAAGGTAAAGGTAAAATAGAATTATAAAATAATCAGTTAAGGCATAATTAGAAAGAAAAATAGAAAACGATCCCTCCACACCAAATCAGTTGTTTAAAAAATGCGACTTTTCATTATTCTGAAACAATAGATTTAACAATAGAATACAACCAATTTTAACTAAATAATTAAAACAAATATTCCGAAAAAATAATACAATACAATACAATGAGTAACAACCATCCAAACAAGCTGTTAATCTTAGAAGAAGGTCAACACATCCAAATCTCATTATGAATTCAAACATGAATTTCTTGATTTTTTTTATTTTTTATTTTTTGAAATCTATCTAGACCCTGAAATTATCTATGCAAATGCAAATTTTTACAATTAAAGACCTTTCAAAATGTTTGGAAAAAAGATACTCGAAAGGAAAAGTTGTTTCACTCGCCAGATATCACTAACAGCACTTTAAGAAGATGGATGTAATATTTCACACACACGTCTGATATCATGGACGATTGTGTAAGTAAAATTATGCCCAAAAAAATAATAAATAAATTTGACATTAGATCCAGAAAAAGGGAAAGTTTGACTTTGGAAAATTTCTGATATAGTAGAAAGCTTATACGTAAATAGACGAATAGAGTAGATACATGAACTTGTTCTCAGAATAGGCCAACTAAAGACTAGAGAAAATAACAAAAATTGTTTCCATTTTAGTGCAATGAAGACTGTACAAGGAATACATTACTAATAGATAGACCAATCGTTCATACGTGTAAACAAGATATCCCTTGGTCTTATGACTCATTCGGTGCATTTTGCCACTTTGGCTTAGTTTATGCCTTGTGGCAACCCCAAAAAGACACTTATCCAATTAATACCATAATTAATTAATTATTCACATAATTAAGAATTATCTCAAATTACTTAGGATATTACTCCTTTTTAAAACACCTTATACATTTTACTATCATGATGATCTGGTACCTTATATGGTACTAGTCTATAAGTACCGGGTATTTTAGCTCGGGCCGTATTTTATCCCAAAATATTAAATTTCGACGAAACTCATTTTCTTCGATTCACTTACCCTCTCACCTTCACGAATTTACTTATCACTTATTTGAAATAGCATAATACTTATAATCCCAAAATAATCTTATTCCCAAACTTACGTCGATTAACTTACGACAAAACTTTAACGTACGAAAATACGGAATGTAACATCTCATTTCCGAGATTATCTCAATTTACTTTGCAATTACCGTCACAACCACTCTAATAACATGACACATCAATACTGCTTAAAGCCATAACCCGTGCAGTCCGTGCACTAATAGACAACATGAAAATTGACACTAGACAAGAGAACCTCCCGCAATATCAACAGGTAACACCACAACGAAATGCTAAGAACTCCTCACACACCGCAGAACCAAAACACACGAATCCTACACACCAGGATCCTATTTAACATACTCCGCTGCAATACATGAACCTTATCCGAATACTGGTCCATATTATATCCCTCGCTCAGTCTTCTAAAATCAAAAACCACGCGAAACCCGATATCAAGTACTCAAAGTGCATTACAATAACCACGGGAAATCGGACGCTACCATGCCACACGAATCTGAAAGAACACAACCTATGCGTCCAAATCCTACGATACCCATCTACTTACCTTAATCAAACTCCGATATAAGGTCCTAATAGAACCGCATCATGCGTGCCTAAAACCAACGAATCGCTGCTCCCCGAAGCAGGGACGGATAACTCCTAGATCATCCCAGAGCATAGATAAGCCCAATAGCCACTAACTGACATCCCTCACAATAGCACTACGAAGCCAATAAATCTAACTCGGTGCAAAACGCCTATCCGCACAAGGCCTACTATGGAATCCCAAATCAATCCGGTCGTACACCATAGACCAATAACCCTCCGAAGGTCCATAATGGCTGAATCACATCACACACTAACCCATGGCTAACCTTGGCTACGATTCTACAACGCTCAACTATGAAATCATCTGCTCATTCGAGTTCTCAGACTCAAAACCCTCAAAGCACACCAATCACCATATCCGATCTCAATTTCGTCGCCTGAATGTCTCATACTTCTCCAATACACGATCACACCATGAGGAAATACCCCTACAATCTGTAGGTGTTACAAGGCCGGATTTGAATACTCGCAGCTGAATAACAAGGAGAATGCCGCCCCACCAATGAGGTACCCATAAATCAAGACACTGAGCATCTTCTGAAACTTACACCTTCATCAAGCCATACCTAAAAGTAGCATCATCTATATGATCATCAGAGATCGTCCGTGCTACCTAAGAATTCAGAATTTCCTTTTTCAAACCACATCGAAACCGACCATACTGAGCAATGACACATCCACCCGGGTCTCCAGACCCCCAATATGCACCACACATGACCGACACACGCGGTCCATAACAAAAACATCACCCACAGGGGCGAACACATGAAAAAATGTAACTAAAGACTCACGGGGAATATCCATAGAATGGGGAAAATATAATGAACATGTGAATATGAAGAACCGAAATCAAATAAAAACTGAAGCATCTCGTGACAGACTAAAACAATACCTGGGATCACAACATAAAAAGCCATCGCATATGGTCTGGCTGCTCGGGCCTGATCACTATTGGATCGACCTCCCCCTCTAGGGCGACCCTTAGCTGCTGACCCCTACCCCTAGTTGCTTAGGCGGGCGGTGCAGCAACCGGGACTAAAGTCGCAGGCTGACTCCTCTGCTGATAAGTACCTCCCGTGAGATGGGGACAAAACCTCTTGATATGGCCCACATCTCCACACTTGAAGCAACCTCTCTCGGAGAATGGCACTGGGAACTGAAGGGAACCTCTAGCACCAGGATAACCACTAGAAGAACCAGGAATAGATGAACCCTGAACCGATGGTGCACAAGATGAACTCTGAGCTAGCAGAGCACTGAATGATCGGTGCCCCTGATGCAAACTGTGAGGATCACGACCAGCTGATCCACCACGATAACCTGAGCGACCTGGCTGAGCCTGCCTGAATGGACGGCCTCTGGCGTGCTGAAACTGTCCTCCTGAGGAACACCACCAAAAATACCAAATACTAGAGGCCTCTTGGCCTCCCTCTCATCTCGCTCCTGGCAACGAACTGAGCCAATTTCTCGGGCGATATCAACGACCTCCTCAAAAGTAGCACCCGACACCCTCTCTTTGGTCATAATAATACGAAGCTGATATGTGAGGCCATCCACGAATCTCCGGATCCTATCTCTCTCTGTAGGGACCAACCAAATAGCATGACGAGCAAGCTCTAAGAACCTCATATCATACTGCGACACCGTCATATCACCCTAACGCAGCTGCTCAAATTATCTACACAGCTCATCTCTGCGGGACTGTGTGACATACTTCTCTAAGAAGAGAGTGGAAGACTGCTGCCAAGTCAGGGGCGCTGCACCAATAGGCCTACACCTCTCATAAGCCTCCCACCAATTAAATGCAGCTCCTCGGAACTGGAAGGTAGTTAAAGAGACCCCACTGGTCTCCAATATCCCTGATGTACGAAGCATCCTCTGACACTTGTCTAAGAAACCCTGGTCATCCTCGCCCTCAGTACCACTGAAGGTCGGAGGCTGAAGTCTACCAAACCTCTCCAACCTGTGATGCTCGTCATCTGGCATGACGAGAATCACAAAATCCTAAACAGACGCAACCGGCTGGGTTGGGGATACCCTCGGTATTTGAAGTCCCTGAACAACCTGCTTAGGTGTACGGGCGGCAGGGGTCTGAGTGCCTCCCCCTGCCTGTGAAGTAGCTGCTGATGTAGAAATAGCGACCGCCTAAGCAAGACTGGTTCATGCAGTCAAAATCTGGGCCAAGTTCTCCTGAAGACCTGGAATAACAATAGGCACGACTGGTGCCTGAGCTGGTCCCACTGGAACATCTGCGACTGGGACCTGATCTGGAATAATTAAAGGGTCCATAGGTACTGCCCTGGCCGCTGCGCGGGTTACACCCCTCCCTCTACCATAACCTCGACCGCGGCCTCGGCCTCTTACAGGCCCAACTGGTGGCTGACCATCTTGACCGGTAGTACGTGTCCTCACCATCTGTGAGAGAATGAAACAACTGAAATTTAGTTACCAGAATCGACAGATTCGCATGACAAGAGTTCAAGAAGGTGAGATTTCCTAAGGGTTCTGCAACCTCTCGAAGATAAATACAGACGTCTCCGTACCGATCCTCAAAACTCTACTAAACCTTCTCATGATTGGTGAGTCCTATGTAACCTAGAGCTCTGATACCAACTTGTCACGACCTGAAAACCAACCTGGCAGTGATGGAGCCTATTGCGATACTAGGCTAGCCAAATCACTTTGGATTTTTTGAAGAAAACTTCCGTTTGACTCAATATTTAACCATTATTTCATAAATCATTCGTTTTAGCATTTCAAAACAAATAAATTAGGTAAAACATTTATATACAGCCCCCAAAACCCGGAGTCATCAGTCATGAACAACAAAAAGGGAAATACAAAATCTAGTACTGTTCCCTTACTACAAACAAGTCTGAGAATAAACAAAATGACTAATAGGAAGGAGAGAGACAAGGCCGCGGACGCCGTGCAACTACCTTGCAATCTCCGAAGTGCTCCTAGAGAGTAAACCAACTCACTCAGTCCTGGCACCTGAATCTGCACATAAGGTGCAGGGGGTAACGTGAGTACACCAACTCAATAAGTAACAAGCCCAACCTGGGGACTGAGAGTTAGTGACGGACTAAACCTCCACATTTATGATAGAATAAATGTATAGAAATTTAGGCATGCTTTTAGTCAAATAGACAGCTCAAGTGATAAGATAAACACAGTTCCGAACAGTTTAACATATATACCTCGACGTATTCTACATACCAATGCATAAACAGTATGAAATGCACAATGTTCTCCCACTATCAAATACTCGTCCACTTAGTACTGTATATGACTCACATGGCACAGGGAAGATCCCTCCCAGAATATTTACACATCAGACAGAATTCACTCAGTACTGAGGAAGGCCGATCCAGCTCTAAGGAGAAGATCCATATCCAGATAATGATACACCACACAACCACTCGGTACTGTATAAGGATCAATGTCCTAGGGAAGATGCATCCTAGAATACGTACACACGTCACTGACCTCAGTCGCTCAATACCGATAGAAATAGGCCAATCAACCCTCGTGGAGAAGATCCGTCTCCAAGCATAAACACTTTGGACAAGATCCATGTCTAGGGAAGATCCATCCCTTAAATATCACTGCGCTCACTGGGGGTGCGTTACAGACTCCGGAGGGGCTCTTACAACCCAAGCGCTATATCTCTATGGCGTGCAGCCCGACCCAATACTGCTGCAGTGTGAAACTCGATCCATATATCTGCCACTCAATATCAAGCTCTCAGCCTCACTCAGTCATCACTCTCAAGTCTCGCTCACATAGGCTCACAATGCATGAACTAGCCCGAATCAATGATATAATGTGAAAAACAACAATTACCGAGACTGAGACATGATATGATATGCAATGACATGACTGAGTATATAATATCAATGAAACACATGACATGACAGCAATGAACGACCACTCAGGTCTTAACAACATCGGCGTGAAGCCTTAACATAATATCTAGCATGATCTCTAACATGTTCGCATTAAGACGACCGCTCGGGTCTTAACAGAATCGCGTGAAGCCTTAACAAAATATTTAGCATGATTTCTAAAATGTTCACATCAGTCACATTGACAGAAGCACAGATATCAACAAGAGAGAACCAATAAACGGTGCCATGAAATGAACCAGGTCACGAATCATACGGTGCACGCCCGTCACTTGGCTTGTGCGTCACCCAATTCTAATCACGTAACACGTAGCTTGGCGCTTCGAACCCTCAGAACCAATATTGGAAGCATTACTTACCTCAATCAAGCCAAAACTCTAATCCACAGTGCCCTTTCCACTCGACTCGACCAAAAATCGCCCCGAATCTAACCAAAATAAGTATTATATCATTAATAAATGCTAAATGAGCGAATCCAACATCAAAATTATCAAATTACATCACAAATCCTGAATTCGGCCAAACCCGACTCCCGACCCACGTCTCAAAACCCGACAAAAATCACAAAACTAGAATCCTTACACTCTCATGAGTCCATACATACCAAATACATCAAAATCCGATGACAAATGACCCCTCAAATCCTTAAATCAAAGTCTCAAGTTTCCAAGCCCTAACCCCTCAAATTACACCATTAAATCCCACAAGTTTCATGATTATACAGTCGAAAAATCGTCATAAACACAAGAAATGAAGTCTAAGTAACTTACCCAATTGATAGCCTTTGATTTCCTCTTAAAATCACTGCTCAAAAGCTTCAAACCGTCCAAAATGGTGAAAAATGAGTGAAAAATTGCGAAGACAACCTTTTATAGGTTTTTCCCAGCACTCACTACTTCAGCTGAAATTAACTCGCACCTGCGGACCGCTTCTGTGCCCAAAAATCCGCACCTGCGGAATTCACTTACCTTTTCCTTTTCCGCACCTGCGCCCAAAGCGGGCTCGTAGGTGCTGTAACTCCTACGCATCTGTGATGCACCTCAACCAGCCTAAATCCTGCATCTGCCGTGACTGCACCTGTGGCCACCCATCCGCATCTGCGGAAATCACAGAACAACATCACACCAACATTCTTTAAGTTCCAAAAATCAATCCGTCAACCATCCGAACTCATCTCGAGGCCCTCGGGACCTTAACCAATGATACCCACAAGTATATGATTGTTCAAACTTAGTCGAACCTTCGGAACACTCCAACCAACATAAAATCACCAAATTTACTCGAAATTCAAGCCTAAGGATTTCTAAACTTCCGAAATTTGCCAACGATGCCGAAACTAACCAAACCTCGTCCAAATGACCTGAAATTTTGCGTACACATCCCAAATAACACTACGAACCTATTCCAACTTCTAGAATTCCATTCTGACCCAAATGGCTAATTCTCCACTGCCGACCGGAAATCGCCAAAAATCCTATTTCTCAAATTCAAGCCTAATTTTACAACATACCTCCGAATAACATTCCGAATACACTCATAAGTCCCAAATCGCCTAACAAAGCCATACGAACCATAAAACCACATTCCGAGATCATATACCTATAAGTCAACTTCCGGTTGACTTTTGAAATTATTGAACCCAGTTAAGAGACTAAGTGTCTCATTTCTCTCCACAATTACTCTAAACCCGAGCCAACCAACCCAACACAACACAAAAGAGATGAACCACACAAAAATGAAGTAGAAACGGGGGAAACAGGCTAAACTCTCGGAACAACCGGCCGGGTCGTTACAATAATAAAAATTATTTCCATTTTAGTGCAATGAAGACTATACAAGGAATACATTACTAATAGATAGATCAATCGTTCATACGTGTAAACAAGATATCCCTTGGTCTTATGAATCATTTGGTGCATTTTGCCACTTTGGCTTAGTTTATGCCATGTGGCAACCCCAAAAAGACACTTATCTAATTAATACCATAATTAATTAATTATTCACATAATTAAGAATTATCTCAAATTACTTAGGATACTACTCACATTTAACACACCTTATATATCTTACTATCATGGTCATGTGGTACCTTGTATGGTACTAGTCCATAAGTACCAGGTATTTTAGCTCGGACCATATTTTATCTCAAAATGTCAAATTTCGATGAAACTCGTTTTCTTCGATTGGGGTAAGTATTCTACACTTGGTTTTAATCTTATTTCATGAATCTATCTTCATTCTTGGCAATTGATTGATGAATTTTAAAGAGAAATTGGGGGTTTTGGCTTAAAGTTTCATAATACAAATTTTTGAGTTTTGAAAATCAATTTGGAGTCGGATTTGAGTGAAATTAGTATGGTTGGACTCGTACTTGAATGGGTTAACGAATTTTGTGAGTTTTTGTCGGGTTCCGAGGTGCAGGCCTGGGTTGGGCTTTTTGGCCGATTTCAAGTTTTGATTCAAGATTGATCTTTTCTGATTGGGATTGGTTCCTTTAGCTTTGTTTGATGTATTTGAGTTATTTTTGGTTAGTTTCGAGCCGTTCGGAGGTCGGAACGCGCTTGATGGCATCTCTAGAGCTTCGCTTGGTTTTCTCGACATTGGTATTGGCTCGGTCGAGGTAAGTAACTCTTCTAAACCTAGTGCTGATGGTATGAAACTCCGAATTACGTGCTATGTGATTGATGATGAGGTGATGCACATGCTAGGTGACGGGCGTGTGGGCGTGCACCCTGTGAATTGTGACTCCATTATTTTCATAGCACTGTTTAGTGGCCCTATTTTGTTGATATCTGTGTTATCACCATGTGATTAAGTAACTGAGCTGTCAATCATGCTAGATAACTTGTTTAGGCTTTATGTTGATATTGTTAGGACCCATAGTGGTCGTTTCTTGTTGTCATCTCACTGATTTCATTGATATTTCGTACTCAGTCATATTCATGCATTCATATCATATCTCAGTCTCAACTGTCATTTATTGATACATCATATCATTGTTGTTGGGCTAGTTTCATGACATTGTGAGCCCGTGAGTGAGACTGGAGATATTGATGACTGAGTGAGGCTGAGAGCCTAATTATGAGTGACAGTTATGGGATCGGGCTGCACGCCGCAGCATGTTATATTGATTTATTCCTAGATCTGTCTTATGATAGTGCTTGGGCTGTAGGAGCCCCTCCGGAGTCTGTACACAGCCCCGAGTGAGCGGGAATGATATTATAGAGGGATGAATTTCCCTAGACATGGATTTGTCCGAAGTACTTGAGATCTGGAGATGGATTTCTCCACAGGGTTGGATTGTCCTTTTACCTCGATACTGGATGACTTATAGTTAGTGTTGAATATGTTCCGGGATGGATTTCCCTGGGCCCTATGAGCCATATACAGTACCGAGTGATTGAGCATGATGAGTGAAAAGTGTGAGACAATGAGATTGAGTATTCTGAGAGTGTGAGTATATGATTCATCTCTGAGATAAATAACATTGGCATGCACACATGACATACATGCATAGAGATGCATTTTTCCTCATGCTATATGGTATCACGTCATTCAGGACTTTTTTACACGCATTGATATGTGAGCATAGAGAGGTATTTCAAACTTTCTATCTGGAAAGAAAACGAAACATCTAATTTATTGTGGAAAGGATTTTTGGAAAAATTTACGGTTTTCAAACTATCTCATATTTTACGACGATTTCGGTAAATGATTTGAGTTTTCAATAATATTTCTTAAAATTGGAACTATTTTCGGAAAACTGTGAAAAAATTGAAATTTTTATCTCTGAGTTGCATTCTTATTTATGTGCTTTACGTTGTTATGAACTGCTATTGGTTATTGGTGTTGGACCTGACCTATATTCCAACTCGTCACTACTTTCAACCTAAGTTTAAGTTTGTTACTTACTCAGTACATGGGGTCGGTTATACCGATACCACACTTCTGCACATTGCGTGCAGATGTTGGCTGATGTTGTTGCTGTGTTCGATGGTTGCTGGATTTTAAGACGTACCTACGTCCCTGTTGCATTTGCCTCTTTTGTTCGGGGTAGCCTTAGATTATAAGCTCTCTGTTTTTGTACTTTTCAAATAGACTATGTATTTATATCATTTGCGCGTTGTAAACTCTATTCTTAGAAGCTCATGATTTGTACTACCAGTCCTTGGGGAATGTGTAAGATTTAGATAATTCCTTTGTTTAATTGTCTTATTAATAATAGTGGAATTTGATAGTTATTAGTTGGCTTACCTTGCGGGTTGGATTAGGTGCCATCACGACTAGTGAATTTTGGGTCGTGATAATGTTTTACAAATATTTTTTAAAAGCTATTCTCAAGTCCATTCGATAAGACACAAATAAGGTTAATTAGCAATACTTTTATTGCAATTCTATAAAATTTGTCAAATAACATAAAGATTCAATCTCATATTTTCTCAATTTATCTCCCTTCAAAGGGTTCAATGTTACCCTGTACTGAGATTTAGTTGTTGAAATACACATAACAGAAAATTATGATTTACATATCTTTGTTGAAATGTGCATGGGCAACAAAAGCATTACTAAAATATGACATACTTAATAGCACCAATATATTACTATAAAAAGTTATTGAACTCACTTAGTGTGTATATACATTTTAGACATTTTATCTTTGTATAGATATAATCCATTTTAAAGTCTTAAATATTTGAACTTCCTATATAGCTCAAATATTAAAAAAATTAATAAAAATAAATTGATTAATTTTAAAGTCTTAAAATTAGTAAAATATTTAAATTATCTTTATATGATAAAAAGTCAACCAACATTAATACAGAAGTTTCGTGCTTTAGTAATATAGATTTAAGCTTGACAGTTTAGTATGATTAATATGCTATCAAAATTTTTGGGGGCTTGATTGAACATAGATTAATTATTTTATATGATTAAAATAAGAATTTTCAAAAATGCACATTTTGATCGTATAGCTTTAAAAAAAAATTAATTTAACCATTATTGTATTAAATAAATTTATTTAATATGTGATTTTATGATCCCATATTTCAAGTTAATAAGAAATCAATTGAAGGCACATATAAAACTGTTCTCATATCGATTTTATACGTATGGCACAAGGGATTTATTCAGTTAGTATAATTTATATAAGATAAAATATTAATTAATTTAAATTCCTAAATATTAGGACTTCTTACCTAGTTTAATAAAAATATTATTTAACATGTAAAAATTTAATTAATTTTAAAGTCCTAAATATTAAAAAATATATAAATAACAATTTCGTCCATTAAAAAAGCTATGTATATATATATATCAAAGCAATAAAGTTACCATATATAATTGGCATTGTGGTAAAGCCAAGTGGCATACGGAGAAAAAGCCACTTGGAATTTTAGGATAAATAATTCGGAAAAACTTAATGACAATCTATATAAAGAATTCGAATTGATAATCCAATTCTAATCAATGAAATTTCCAAATGGTAACTTTGTACCATAATAAGAAAGGACCTTATATTGTGGAATCTGTTCGCAAGTATATTTATTAATTGGAATTTCATCTAATTAAAATTAAGTGCTTAAAGAATTAAATTAGTAGTATTGCTTTAGTATAATCAAACTAATTGAATTTTACATGTATACAAATTGAAAGCCAAATCTCTTAGCATCAATCTATATTTTTGAAGAAAAAATTAAAAATATTTGAGTAGTGTAAAGTTATTTCCAAACTACATTTTATATTTATATCGTTTTCAAATTACACAAATTAATTTGAGCTAAATTACATAAATGTAGGTGACCATCTAATCTAAGTATCACGACCCAAAAATCCATTAAAGGTCGTGATGGAACCGGACACCACTGTCAGGCAAGCCAACACTAAGTAGTTACTTAAATTCTTGTAACGATCCGGTCGGTCGTTTTGAGAGTTAGTGCCCCGATCCCCTAATAACCACTTCTCCCATGTCTATTTATGTTATTGGAACTTGTCAGAGCGTTGAGTGATGAAATCCGGGGTAATTTTGGACACATAGTCCATAAATATGGAATTTAGCTATAGAAATCTGGCCGTAGCTTGAGCTGTCTGAAGACAGATCCGGAATAGAATTCCGTCGACTCCGTTAGGTCCGTTGGGTGATTTCGGGGTTAGGAGCGTGTTCAGAATGTGTTTTCGAGGTCGGTTGTGGATTTTGGCTTAAATTGGCGAAAGTAAGAATTTCGGCGATTTCGACCGATAGGTAAAATTTTGATATTGGACTCGGAATGGAATTTGGAAAGCGACAGCAGGTCCGTAATGTCATTTATGACCTGTGTGCAAAATTTGAGGTCATTCGGACGAGTTTAGACTTGTTTCGGCATCGGATGTGAATTTTAGAAATTTCATAAGTTTATGCATATTTGAAGATTTTGATATTATGAGACGTGTTTTTAAGGCTCGACCAAGTTTGAATGAGGTATTAGGGTTGGTTGGTAGTTTTTTTTGGGGTCTCGGGAGCCTCAGGTGTGTTTCGGGTGTTCAACGAGTATATTTTTGGTTTAGTCTTCTGCTGTTTCTGATTTTCTTGAGCATCAGATAAATCCTTCAGTGCGATCGCGTGTTTTGGGCCGCGATCGCGGAGGTAAGTTTGGGCCCAGCTGATTTTTTTCAGTGCGATCGCAATAAGAGGAATACGACCGCACAAGGGCTATTGGGCCGGGTAGGGGAGCTTAACTCGGTGCGTTCGCGTGGTCCTTAGCTGCGAACGCATAGGATCCAGTCCAGGAAAGCTCCGCGAACGCAGTTGGATGTTTACGACCGCACTGTGTTCCACCTTTAGGAGGGTGTGGCTTAGCCTATGCGATTGCATCTCTATGAGCGCGATAACACATCACAATTTAGGCCTGGGCAGAATATTAAACCCACTTCGAGGGTTTAAGCCTATTTTAACCATTTTCGAATTTTGGAGTTCGGGAAGGGCGATTTTTGAAGACTTTTGCACCTGGGTAATTTGGGTAAGTGATTTCCATCCATTGTAGATCAAATTCCATGATTCCAATCTTAAATTCAACCTTTAATTTCGAAATTTGTGGGTAGAAAATGGAAAAAATGGGATGAACTTTATAGACCAAATTGTTGAGTTTTGATTGGGTGTTTGACCTCCGATTTGGAAGATTCTTATTTGGTTAGACTCGTGAGTGAATGGGGGTTCGGAAAATGTGATTTTTACCCGATTTCGAGGCGTGGGCCCGGGGGACTTTTTGAGTGAATTTCCTAATTCGCGTATTATCTTCGAATTATTTAGCTATTTTGATTCCTTAAAATGTTATTTACATTATGTAATCAAATTTACTAGATTTGGGCCACCCAGAGTTGGATACTCGTGGCAAGATCATGGTATTGAGTTGATTAGCGCAGTCAAGGTAAGTGGCTTGCCTAATTCTGTGTTGGGGACTTCCCCTTAGGTATTTTTATACTGATTTTGTTACGTGGACGCTGTGTACGTGAGGTGACGAGTGCGTACACGTGTCATTGTTGCTAAAATCCTATTTTTACTTCCATAAAATCACTCATTTTGATTCATATATTATTGTTTCCTGTCTTAACTGAGTAGTTAGCTTAAGAGTAAGCAGGCCTACCTGTCCTCACTTGATTTCCTCTTATTTGCTACTAGTCGCACCATGCTTAGGTAGCTTTACTCTATTCTTGCATGTTGTTGTTCCTGGAATGTTTAATTAAGGTGTATCCGACATACTTCTTCTTTGCATATTTAAATTGGGACTACAGACCGAGATCCGGGAGTTTTTCCCTTGTACTGCATTGCACATTTACTGTTAAGATATATGTTGTGCTGAGCCGAGGGCTCTCTGTTTGTTATAAATTCTCCCAGTTTTCATTAGTCCTGTTTATCATTGCTCATCTATGTTTCCACTATTTTATATTTATATTGACTTGTTTTTAGAACTCAGTAGAACCTCAACCTGACCTCGTCTACTTGACTGGGGTTAGTCTTGCCACTTATGGAGTACCGAATGTGTAGTACTCACGCCCTTACCTGCGCATGTTTTCCCCATGTGCAGATCCAGGTACCATCACCCAGTATCGTGGCTAGGAGTCGTTCTAGCAGCTTCCAGGAGACCGCGAGGTAATTCTCGCGTCCGCAGAATCCACAAGTCCCCTTCTACTCTAGTATAGGCATAGAGGACATGTATTTTTCCACTATTTCATTGTATAGAGCTACATTTAGTACAGAGCTTGTGACTATCGTGACATTCCGGGTTTTGGGAAGTGAAAATGTACATGCTGAGCAGTTATGTTATATCTTCTTGAGTTCTTTTCTGTCCTTATTTTATTGATTCTATTATTTTCTGCAAATTTTAGGCTTACCTAGTCGTAGAGACTAGGTGCTATCACGATACCCTTCGGAGGGAAAAATGGGTTGTGACAAGTTGGTATCAGAGCATCTAGGTTCATAGGAGTCACAAGTCACAAGCCAGTTTATTAGAGTCTCGCAGATCAGTGCGGAGACGTCCGTGTCTATCTTCGAGAGGCTATGTAACTGTTAAGAACAATCAAATTCTTTGGAATTCCTTATCGTGCTAGTTACTGTCATCAAATTCTTAAACTTTATTCTATTCTTGCTTGCATATGGTTCGTACTCGTACCGGACGTACTGATGACCAGGCACCCGAGCCCCCAGCCAGAGCCACCAGAGGTAGGGGCCGGGGTAAAGGATGAGCACGCGGTTCAGCTCGAGCACCGGCTAGAGCAAAGCTAGAGGAGCCCCCAACAGCTACAGTTGGAGGGGCACAGGAGATCCCTACTGTTACTCCAGACCTCCAGGAGACTTTGGCTCAGTTCTTGAGTGCCTTCAGTACTCTGTCTCAGGCGGGTCTACTCCCAATAGCTCCAGCTACATCCCAGGCCGAGGGAGGGATGCAGACTCCTGCAGCCCGTACTCCTGAGTAGAGGGTTCATATTGGGCAGGTTATAGAGTATATTCCTATGCCCCCAATAGCTCCAACCCAGCATGAGACTAGGATAGCTGTTCCCGAGGCAAAGCATCTCCGACTTGAGAGGTACAAGAAGTACCACCCACCTGAGTTCAGGGACTAGCTTCAGATGACGCCCTGGGTTTTCTTGCGGGGTGTCATCGCATTCTCCGCACTATGGGTATTGTGGAGACGAATGGGGTTTCTTTCACTGCTTTCCAGCTGAGGGGAGCAACTTATCAGTGGTGGCGTGCTTTTGAGCTTAGTAGCCCGGATGAGGCAGCTTCACTTACTTGGGCTCAGTTCTCCGAGATGTTCTTACTTGAGTTTGTCCCTCAGAGCTTCAGGGATGCTTGGCGTGCGGAGTTTGAGCAGCTACGCCAGGGTGCCATGACTGTGTCATAGTATGTAGTCCGTTTCAGCGATTTGGCTCGCCATGCACCAGCTTTGGTTGTCACTGTCAGAGAGAGGGTTCGACGCTTTATTTAGGGACTCCACCCCAGTATTCGGACCAGCATGGACAGAGAGCTGGAGACTGATATTACTTACCAGCAGACCATGAGTATTGCCCGGAGGATTGAGACTATGTTATCCCGGTACAGGGAGGAGAGAAAGGCCAAGAGGTCTCGAGAGACTGGTCATTTTTCAGGAGCCCGTGCACTAGCAGCACACTATGGTAGGGGTTTTGTGAGTCGCCCCGTTCATTCAGCTCTTCCAGTAGCCAGTGGTATTCTAGCTCCTCCTAGACCTCAGGAGCCTTATTATGCACCACCGGTATCTTTGGCGCCTCCTACTCGAGGTGCTATCACTGGCTAGTCCAGCAGGCCAGATCAAAGTCAGCAGCGGCCACCACATCCTCCGAGGGGTTTCTTTGAGTGTGGTGACCCTTGTCATATGATCAGAGATTTTCCCAGAGCGAGGAGGGGTGCACCACCTAAGACTTATCAGGGTGCACCACCTCAGACTTATCAGGCTCCACGTCTTCCACCAGGTCTTCCAGCTATTCTTCCAGCCCCAGCTGCTACCCCACCACCTCAGGCAGCTTGAGGTGGAGGTCGAGGAGGCCGAGGCCGCCCTAGAGGGGGAGGCCAGGCCAGGTACTATGCTCTTCCGGCCCGATCCGAGGCCATTGCTTCAGATTTGGTCATCACAGGTATTGTTCCCGTTTGTCATAGGGATGCATCGATATTATTTGACCCAGGTTCTACATATTCATATGTGTCTTCTTATTTTGCTTCACATCTGGGGATATCTCGTGATTCATTGAGTTCCCCTATTTATGTTTCTACTCCGGTGGGAGATTCTCTTGTTGTGGATCGTGTATATCAGTCATGTTTGATTGCTATTAGTGGTTTTGAGACCAGGGCTGATTTACTACTACTCAGTGATGCATGGATAGAATCCATAGTTTTAAGCATTATGTACCTTACATTTTATGTGCTTTTGTGATAAAAATACACGTCATATGTGCATAATGGAGTCTATTTCATGTGTAGATTAATTGGAGATGGAAGCCGAGCTAAATAGGTGCATAAACGTCAAAAATATGCTCAAGAGTCGAAAAGGAGTGACCCGGGCCATAGCCGGGCATTTTGGCCCAAAACCTGGCTTAACCAGGCGTTAGTGGGGCGTTACACACCAAACGCCAGCCATGCCAAGGCGTTAATGGGGCGTTAGATCCCAAACGCCTGGCCTACCAGGCTATAGATGGGCGTTTGGGGCTTAACGCCTGGGGTCCCTCGTCCGGTAAATTCCGAGTTTTGAAGGTTTTAAGTGCTTCCCAGGTTGAATATAAGTCTCTTACACGTTTAGGGTTTATCCTAAACATATAAATAGAACCAAAAACACAACTTTGAGGGGAGGATGCCATTTTTGGAGAGAATATACACACAAGATCATTGAGGAAGAAAAGGATTATTAGTTTTCTTTATCTTAATCTAGTATTTTCCATTTATGTAAAACTTATGCAATTGTTTGATTCTAGTATGAGTGGATAAACACCCATTGTTCTGGGGTTGTGGTTTAGCCATGAATATTTTTATTCGATATTAAATTAACCTTGATTATAGTTCGCTCAATATATGGTTGTTTCGTCAATTCTGCGTTTAATTGCTTAATTGTTTGGCCAGCAATTTGGTTCTATATACAATCTATGTTATGCTTGGGAAAGCCGTATATAGATTAGAGAAGAATTGAAGAGAGCGCGATCTTAACCCTTCAGGGGAGCGGATTTGTGGTTAGGATAGGAATATACCTAGTCACCGTGCTTAATTAAACATCGTAATCTTAGTGCGTTCTAATAGATTAATTTCATAGGAATATAGGCGTTAATCTATTGAGAATAGGCGAGTAGTACTTCAGGAGAAGGCTACGCGAGAAATTATCGATAAATTAGCAACCATGAGTGAATCATATGAAAGGGAGAGTTAATGAGAATGCAATACGAGTGGTGAGTTGATCACAACCCTGGAATATTTGTCTTTATTGAATACACAACAATACTCACGTTACTTGATAATTAGTTCATATAATCGTAGAATAAATTAGTTACATTCCTGGATTTTGTTTTGGCTCGATTAAATAACAATTGGAGTGATTCAATAAGGAGTTTACACAAGTCCCTGTGGGTTCGACATTCTATTTAACATTATATTACTTGTTACAACCACGTATACTTGCGTGTGCGTTTTGGACCAACAAGTTTTTGGCGCCGTTGCCGGGGACTTGAATATAGACTACTTTTTAGTTATTTGCTTTAATTGTTTATTTCATTGAGTCTAACATCACGTGATTTTTGCTCTAATCTCAGGAACTTCGAGTGAATGTGTGGGGTAGAATCCAGGATAGACTTGACGGCTTTGACCCCGAACCTGAGAGATCATTTCACAGGAGATTGCGAGAAGCAAGAGATACAGACAATATTCAGGACTTCATCCGATTTCCTGTGAACATGGCAGAGAAACAACACATGGCTGTTCAGGAGGTGGCAATGCCCAGTATTGCTAATGTCACCTCCAACATCGTGAAACCCAGAATCACTGGGCACTTTGAGCTGAAACAAAGCATGATCCAACTACTTCATGCAAACGGGCAGTTTTTGGGTCTTCAACATGAGGATCCACAACAGCACATTCCGAACTTCTTGGAAATTAGTGATACTTATATCACTAACGGGGTCACGCAAGATTATTTGAGGCTCACGCTTTTCCCATTCTGTATATTGGGTGAAGCAAAGCGATGGCTGAAGGCAGAACCAGCTAATTCCATCACAACATGGAACGATTTGGCGAGAAAATTTCTGGCAAGGTTCTTCCCCTCAGGAAAGACTGCAAAGATCAGAAGTGAGATAGTATCCTTTAGACAAAAAATAGGCCAATCGTTATATTCAGCGTGGGAAAGATTCAAAGGGCTACTCAGAGACTGTCCTCACCACAATCAAACAAACGAGGTGTTAGTTCACACTTTCATTGAGGGACTCCATCCGCAAACAAAAATTGTGGTAGATGCAGCAACCGGAGGTCAGGTGTTGGAGAAGAATTATGATGAAATATTTGCATTACTGAATAAATTCTCCAAAAGCAATCCAGACTGGCAAGGTGAGATGGGGAGAAATGTGGTTCAAAAGTCACCAGGGGTTCTTAAACTAGATGTGGTTTCAGCATTGTCAGCCCAGATTTCCACGTTGACTAACTAAGTCAATCAGATGAACCTGATCATTAACAAGCAACAATCTCAACCAGTGCAACAGGCCCAACCAGTGCAAAAAATTCAGGTATTTTGTGAAGTCTGTGGAGAGGGTCATTCGAGTGATTTATGCCCAGTGAATCCAGAATCTGTCTGCTTTGTGGGTAACGCAAATAAGGGACAAGAAAATCAATATGGAAACACTTATAACCCAACTGGAGAAACCACCCAAACCTCTCTTGGGGTGGAAATCAAAGCACTCAGCATAGCTACAGGCATCCAACACCTCAACAGCAGTACAAACCACCTCAGGTTGAACCATCAGCAAGCCTTGAGGAGATTATGAAGAGAATGATGAATGACCAACTTACTTTCAATCAGAAAATAATGGCTGATCACCAAGCCCATACTGTAGCGATGAGAAACTTAGAATGTCAAGTGGGGCAACTCGCCAGTTCTCAAAAACCCGACCAACGGGGGCTCTTCCAAGTGACGCTAAAGCTAATCCTAAAGCATCCGTTAATGCTATATCATTGAAGAATGGGAAGGAATTGGAATAAGTTCAGTCCAAGAAGAGGAAACAGGTAATTTTTGATGAGGAACCAACCACTATTAAATCAACATCAGACAACCCGAAAGAATCAGATAAGCTAGAAAAGGAGGCGGTGCCTGAGCAACCCCCACCAATTGTGGCGAGGCCACCCCCTCCATTCCCTCAAAGGTTGCAAAAGGTGAAAGATAATTCCGCATACAAAAAGTTCCTTGACCTCTTGAAGCAGGTACAAATCAATATTCCACCGGTAGACATCTTGCAGGAGGTGCCCAAATATGCTAAATACATCAAGGACATTGTGGCCAATAAACGGAGGCTGACTGAGTTCGAAACCGTGGCATTCACAGAGGAAGTTAGCTCAAGAATCCAAAGCAAGCTACCTCAGAAATTAAAAGATCCGGGTAGTTTTACTATCCAAATCTCAATTGGTAAGCATGCAGTCGGGAGAGCTTTGTGCGATCTTGGGGCAAGTATTAATTTGATGCTGATATCTGTGTTCAAGCAATTGGGGTTGGGTGAACCACGCCCAACAACAGTGATTTTACAATTGGTTGATCGCTCCCTTGCTCATCCTGAGGGAGTAATTGAAGATGTGCTGGTGCAGGTGGGTTCCTTCATATTCCCAGCTGATTACATTATCTTGGACTATGAGCCTGATTAGGAAGCCCTATTTATTTTGGGGTGTCCATTCCTAGCTACGGGACGAGCTATCATCGATGTGTGTAAAGGGAAGATGACAATGCGAGTTGGTGATCGAGTGGAGGTGTTTAATGTTTATAAGGCACTGAAGTTGCCTATCCACTATGAAGAGCTATCCATGATTACTGTAGTGGAAAGAAAATCGGAGTCAATGGTTCCATACATAAGTCATGTTGACCCTCTTGAGCAAGTGTTAGTTGGGGATGAAGAAGACTGTTGGGATGGAACAAGGGGAGACATTGAGAAAGCGTTTGAAGTATCTTGCAGTTACCTCCATGGGCTAGGAAAATTTAAAGAGTTGAACAAGCCTGTTACTCTAACCCCTCCTAAGCCATCTATTGAAGAGGCTCCAAAACTGGAACTCAAACCTCTTCCAGCACATTTACGCTATGCTTATTTGGGGAACTCTGAGACATTGCCCGTGATCATCTCATCCAGCCTGACCAATACACAAGAACAGAAATTGCTTAGGGTACTTCGTGAGCACAAAAAGGCGATTGAGCGGACCATTGCCGATATTAAAGGAGTCAGCCCATCATTTTGCATGCATAAAATCTTTTTGGAAGATGGACATCGTCCGAGTGTTGAGCAGCAAAGAAGGCTAAATCCCATCATGAAGGAAGTGGTGAAGAAATAAGTAATAAAATTTCTAGATGCAGGTATAGTTTTCCCTATTTCTGATAGCAACTGGGTGAGCCCGGTTCAATGTGTGCCCAAAAATGGAGGGATGATCGTGATTGAGAATGAGAAGAATGAGCTAATTCCTACCCGCACTGTTACGGGTTGGAGAGTTCGCATTGATTATCAAAGGCTCAACAAAGCAACCCGCAAGGATCACTTTCCACTCCCATTCATTGATCAAATGCTGGACAAATTAGCAGGGCATGCATATTATTGATTTCTGGATGGGTATTCAGGTTACAATCAAATTGTCATATGCCCAGAAGATCAGGAGAAGACCACGTTTACTTGCCCCTATGGCACTTTCGCTTTCAAGCGAATGCCCTTTGGTCTTTGCAATGCACCGGCCACCTTCCAGAGATGTATGATGGCTATTTTCACTGACATGGTGGAAAAATTCGTAGAGGTATCCATGGATGACTTCTCAGTCTTTGGGTCATCTTATGATGATTGTTTGAAAAATCTGAGCATGGTGTTGGCCCGTTGTGAAGAAACGAATCTGGTGTTAAATTGAGAGAAATGTCACTTTATGGTGCAGGACGACATCGTTTTGGGTCATAGAGTATCTAAAAGTTGCATCGAAGTTGATAAGGAAAAAGTGGAGGCAGTTGAAAAAATACCTCCACCAATTTCAGTGAAGGGCATCCGGAGTTTCTTGGGACACACAGAATTTTATAGGCGCTTTATTAAAGATTTTTCTAAAATTGCTACTCTATTGTGCATGTTGCTGGAAAAAGATGTCAAGTTCAATTTTGATGCACCCCGCTTGAAGGCATTTGAGGAGCTCAAGATGAAATTGGTAGCTGCCCCCATAATTGTTGCACCTGATTGGTCAGTACCATTTGAACTTATGTGCGATGCAAGTGACCNAGTGTGAGCCTTTGAAAAATTCCGGGCATACTTGGTGGGCACGAAAGTTATTGTCTACACAGATCACGCGACAATCAGGTATTTTTTTACAAAGAAAGAATCTAAATCTAGATTGATGCGATAGGTTTTATTTTTGCAGGAATTTGATGTGGAGATAAGAGACTGAAAGGGCACTGATAACCAAGTAGCTGACCATTTGTCAAGGTTGGAAAATCATGATCATGTTGAGGAGGGTGGAGATATCAAGGAAGTATTTCATGATGAGCAACTTTTTGCTATAACCCAAGACCCTCCTCCATGGTATGCCGATTATGTGAATTATCTGGTGAGTGGGGTACTTCCTCCGGAAATAGAATCTGAAGCAAGAAAGAGATTTTTACGTGATGTGAAATTTTACTACTGGGATGAGCCGTACCTGTACAAAGAATGTGGTGATCAGTTAATGAGGAAATGTATTCCTGATATAGAAGTGAAACGGGTGTTGTACGATTGTCATGCATCCCCGTGTGGAGGCCATAATGGTGGCGATCGAACAACAGCGAAAGTGCTACAATCTGGTTTCTTTTGGCCAACACTATTCAAAGATGGCCACACATTTGTTAAAAAGTGTGACCAGTGCCAGAGAACAGGAACGATAACAAGGAAGCACGAGATGCCTTTGAATAATATCTTGGAGGTAGAGATTTTTGATGTATGGGGGATAGACTTTATGGGTCCGTTTCCATCATCCAGGGGAAATAAATACATTTTGCTAGCAGTTGACTATGTGTCGAAATGGGTGGAGGCAATTGCATTGCCAACGAATGATGCCATGGTTTTCGCTGCGTTTGTGAAAAAGAATATATTCTCCAGATTTGGTACTCCACGTGCCTTGATTAGTGATGAAGGAACCCACTTTTGTAATCGGTTGCTGAATAACCTTTTAGCTAAATATGGGGTNATGTACAAAACACCAATTGGGGCATCACTGTACAACCTAGTCTATGGGAAGGCATGTCACTTGCCAGTAGAGCTTGAACACAAGGCGTATTGGGCCACCAAGAAGCTAAACATAAACCTTGAAGCCGCGGGTGAGAAAAGATTGATGCAGTTGGATGAATTGGACGAGTTCAGGCTGCACTCATACGAAAATGCCAAACTTTACAAAGAAAAGACCAAGAGATGTCATGAAAAACAAATAAATCCGTGTCATTTTGAGCCAAGCCAACAGGTATTATTATTCAATTCTAGGCTTAGACTGTTTCCTGGGAAGCTAAAATCGAGATGGTCAAGCCCATTTGAGATAGTGAGAGTCACCCCATATGGTGCACTTGAGTTTCGAGCTATACATGGTGAAAGGAAATTTTTAGTGAATGGACATAGAGTCAAACACTATTGGGGTGGCACCATAAATCTTGAGAAGACCAAAGTCATGCTCGCTGATGAGTGAGGCAAGATTTTGCATCGTGCCGCGACGTTAAATCAGGTGCTTCAAAGGAGGCAACCTATAGACTTGTTGTAATCGTCGTGCCACGACGTAAAACTAAGGCGCTTATTGGGAGGCAACCCAATGCTTAGTTAAATCTTAGCATAGCTAGAAGTAGTTTTTGTAAATAGGTACTAACGAGCTTGAGAATGCATTCGGGGGTAAGGAGCAGTGTGCTAGCATGACGTAAAGCCTGGCTAAAGCTATGGGGCAGTGGGCGATAAGCCCCTAACACCTGGATAAAGCCAGGGGCATCAGGCGATAAGCCCCTAACGCTTGGATAACGCCAGGGGGGACAGGGCGATAAGCCTCTAACGCTTGGCTAGAGCCAGGTTGGTCTGGGTTTTTTTAGCTCTAACGCTTGGCTAACGCCAGGGTACCTGGGATTTATGACTAAAACGCACACCAAATGGCAGGTATGTTCCACTTCTTATTTTTTTCATCTCCCAACTCTCTCTCAAGAAAGGGTTTACTCCCAAGAACACCCCACACCGATTTTCACACACAACAAGTTCACAGCACACACATATTCACCCAAACGATAAGTTCACAACACACACAAATTTGCACAATTTCGATTTCGTGGTGCACTTCATCCGACAAACACACATCAAGCGTTGAGGTATGATTCTATCCCTACCCTTTGTCACTTCGAAGTGAGTATTACAATTATGAAAGGTGTATCCTTGATTCATGGTGATTTTCTATGGGTTTATGCAATTCATGGTCATATTGTATTATGTTGTGAATCCCAATCCCCGAACCCTTTAAGAATGGGCTTAAATTGTGAAGCTAAGTGGTATTATGGAACCCCAACCAGATTTGGGTAGATGAGGCAGTCCCTCAAGTCCATAAGATCTCTCATGGCAATTGTGCTAGCCAATTGCTCAATGTAATGCCTCAATGGCAATACATATCCCATTTGGAGCCCGAGTCTCCGGGAAACAAACCACTAGTGTCATGCACCGTGAACTCCATGAAATTTTATGTGTGAAGAGGCTCACGAGAAGCCGTATGTGTCAATTTTTCGTAAATGCGCCAAGGTGAAGTCTGAGTAACCTTGGAAAATTGGAAAAGCTTATAGTACACACGTTGTGACACCTATTAACTACTGATTATTTGTGCAGGGAAATAACGATGCTACCCAGAAGAGCCACATGCAAAGGAAAGGCCACATCTTCGGCCCCAGCAAAAAGCAAAGCAAAACCCCCCACCACCTCAAAAGAAAACAAAAGGGGGAGATGCTACTTCTAGTATGACTAGAGGAAGCAGTAGCTGTTGTCATTGCTATGAGACAACAACCCGTTGGTCAACAGGAATATGGTATCAACAGCATACCAGTACAATCCAGGAAATGGTATGCACGCTGCAAGCCAAAGCATGTTCACCCTGAGGGGGCCATTAAAGAAGGGAGTCTGAGAACAAAATTCCTAACGATTTGGAGGAGCATCCATGAGTTGGGTTTAGGATATGTGTTCAGATATAATGGTCACATCAACTTGAAATTAGTTCGGGAATTCTATGCAGGGTTCGACCCTAAGGACAAGGAGGGATTGGTGCGAATTCATGGGCACTTGGTGGATTCGGCCAAGGCCATATACGATTTTCTAGGTGCACCAAATGTTCCCGTGGAGCCTCTAGAGCAATTCATCCGCCAGCCCAACTATAGAGAGGTGAGGTAGACACTATGTGGGGTTGAATCCAGGGCTTCTTGGATTCGGGATAGAGCCACAAATCACCATAAAAGGTTTCCCAAGAAGAAAATGAAGGCTGAAACCCAGGTGTGGCTTAAAGTGATTAATGCACAGATACTACCATGCAACCATGACACCTTAATTAGCCGAGAGAGGATTTGTGTGATCTACTTCCTCATGACAGGGCAGAGAGTGAATGTGGGCCATTTGATGCGCTATCAAATGGGGTTGATGCGTTCCGACAACAGAATTGATCGCATACCTTTCCCAAATTTCCCGACTCAGTTCCTGCTAAATGAGAATGTAGCGGTGGATCCCAACTTTGACCATAGCATTGATCAACTCACACGAGATACTGATATCACTGGCTTAAGACTGAAGGAAGAGTCTTCACTAACCACTACAGAGTGCAATATGCAGGATGATATCTTCATGGCCCATCTTTATGGGATGATGGATTTGCAGTTGCGAATAGGAGGTCGACCAGCGTCAGTTGATGAGAGAGATGAGTTGGATCAGATATACCCGCTCAATGCTCACGCTCAGCAGATGATTGGAGCAGGTGAGGGATACAGGCTCCCAGATGATGAGGATATCAACACACCTGACGATTCTGATGCAGAGCCGATGCGCTCAGATGAGGAAGATGATGAAAAAGACGAGCATGAGGAGGAATGGAGAGCGTCAGATGATGAGGATGCTGAATGATCAGGGAGTTCTTGTACCTTGATTCTATTACTTATTTTGTCTTTATATGATGCACTGAGGACAGTGCATGAATTAAGTGTGGGGTGTATACATACGTATTGTGGAATTGTTGTACCATAGTGGTGTCGTGTTGTAGTTTTGTATTCATGATAGTAAATGATCTTTATTTTAAGTCGTGTAGTTGTTTTTTGTTTTTTTATATATAAATATGTGGCTTTTTCCCGACGATAGACCTCCTAGACAGTTCTCTTGAGGGAAGTAAGTCTAAAGAAAATACAAAAAAAAAGATTTTTATTTTAGGTAGTGTAGTAATTCTTCCTTGGTTTTTCTTTGGACCATGGTTCTTTTCCAAGGGTGTAACTTGAACCGGGTACTTTAAAGTATTTTTTTGTTTTTTTTAGAGTAGTTAGGAAGAAACTGAGTTACTCTGAAATACTCTATGACATGTTTGATGCCGGCATATTAGGTTATGACATACATTCTGTTTTTCCTTATATTTGGTTTGACATATGATGCCTGAGTAAAAAAAAAAAAAGAAATAGCCTATTTTGTGACGCCTTAGTTCAGTTGTGTGACTTGTATGCTACATAGTGTGACAGTGCTTAGTTCTCTCAATTTTGTGTGCTTGCTTGACTTGAGAATTGAATAAAACTGTTGTGATTGAATCATGTGCAATGTGTGAGTGAAGTTTAGTGATTTTCTATGCTATCCTGTGTAGTCTAGAACTTTCCCCGTGCGTTAATCAAAGCAAAATTGTAGGTTATGCTAGTCTAGGGGATGACATAGGCATTTTCTTGCTTGATCAAGGATGTGCTTTTCACATAAGAATTACATTTTCCATTGCTAGCCCCTTTGAGCATTTAGACCTTTTCTTTGGTACCTACATTATAAGCCGTACCCCTATTTTGTTCTTAAATTGAGATTTTTACACCTTTTCCTCCTAAGGCACTTAGTCGCTAAAAGAAGTAAGGTGGGATATAGGGGATTAGCTTTTGAGTGGAGCCATGGAAAGGCCTATTAGTGCACTAAAATTTTTTTATTCAAGAGTCACTAGCCATTGAATCTGCATGTATGGAGTGTGTGTAGGAAAAAAAATGATAGTAAAAGTATGTACAAAACGATACACACCTCCAATTTTCAGTAATTTGTGCTAGTGACAATATAGAAGTGCTTAATTTAAAAAAAAGGGCTATGTTGAATATGAATTGTGGCAAGGGAATTGGTTGAGAAGAATATGTGTTAATTTGTGAAGGTAGTGTATTGAAGTTCTTAAGAGGGTTAGTTACTATTCCTTAATATATCCTAACCGTCCCTTAGCCTACTTTACAACCTTAAAAGTCCTAATTGATCCTAGATTTGGCTAACTTGAATTAGTAGAGATCTACACTACGGGCAAGCTTATGGCACGATCACAGGATGCATGTGAATTCTTTGTGAGAGTGAGTGAAATTGTTCAAGTGTGTGATGTCCTTAAATAATGCTCAAAAGCATATTTGAATGTGTGGACAAGTTATATTCACTCTTTTGTTGTTGGTGAGGGCACATGATCTCATGAACGATTAGTAATATTGTAATTTGCTTGTTATACTTGGGCATGTTTAAAGAAGGGAAAGAATGTGAAATTTTGTATGTTCATACTTGTGTGCCGGTATCGATCATAGTTAAGGGGTAAATTGTGTGATTGAAAAGTAAAATACTCCTGGTTAATGAAATGTGTACGTGCTGAAGGATGTTGCTCGAGGACGAGCAAAAGTCTAAGTGTGGGGTGTTAATGCATGGCTAGAATCAATAGTTTTAAGCATTATGTACCTTACATTTTATGTGCTTTTGTGATAAAAATACACGTTATATGTGCATAATGGAGTCTATTTCATGTGTAGGTGAATTGGATATGGAAGCTGAGCTAAATGGGTGCATAAACGTCAAAAATACGCTCAAGAGTCGAAAAGGAGTGACCTCGGCCATAGCCGGGCGTTTTGGCCCAAAAGCCTGGCTTAACCAGGCATTAGTGGGGCGTTACACGCCATGCCCAGGCGTTAATGGGGCGTTAGAGCCAAAACTTCTGGCCTACCCAGGCTATAGCTGGGCGTTTGGGGCTTAACGCTTGGGGTCCCTGGTCCGGTAAATTCCGAGTTTTAAAGGTTTTAAGTGCTTCCCGGGTTGAATAGAAGTCTCCTACACATTTAGGGTTTATCCTAAACATATAAATACACCCAAAAACACAACTTTGAGGGGAGGATGCCATTTTTGGAGAGAATATACACACAAGATCATTGAGGAAGCAAAGGATTATCAGTTTTCTTCATCTTAATCTAGTATTTTCCATTTATGCAAAACTTATGCAATTCTTTGATTCTACTATGAGTGGCTAAACACCCATTGTTCCGGGGTTGTGGTTTAGCCATGAATATTTTTATTCGACATTAAATTAACCTTGATTATAGTTCGCTCAATAGAATGTTGTTTCTTCAATTCTGCGTTTAATTGCTTAATTTTTTGGCCATCAATTTGGTTCTATATACTATCTATGTTATGCTTGGGAAAGCCGTATATAGATTAGAGAAGAATTGAAGAGAGCGCAATCTTAACCCTTCAGGGGAGCGGGTTCGTGGTTAGGATAGGAATATACCTAGTCACCATGCTTAATTAAACATCGTAATCTTAGTGCGTTCTAATAGATTAATTTCATAGGAATATAGGCGTTAATCTATTGAGAATAGGAGAGTAGTACTTCGGGAGAAGGCTACGAGAGAAATTATTGATAAATTAGCAACCATGAGTGAATCATATGAAAGGGAGAGTTAATTAGAATGCAATACGAGTGGTGAATTGATCACAACCCTAGAATATTTGTATCTATTGAATACATAACAATACTCTCGTTACTTGATAATTAGTTCATATAATCGTAGAATAAAGTAGTTACATTCCTGGATTTTGTTTTTGCTCGATTAAATAACAATTGGGGTGATTTAACAAGTAGTTTACGCAAGTCCCTGTGGGTTCGACATTCGAATCATTTCTTTTCTTAAGGCTCAACGGATGGTCGAAAAGGGGTGTGATGCATATTTGGCTTATGTGAGAGATGTTAGTGCTGAGACCCTACAGTTGAGTCAGTTCCAGTTGTCAGGGACTATTATGATGTATTTCCAGCTGATCTTTCGAGTATTCCACCCGATAGAGACATTTATTTCGGCATTGAGTTGTTGCCGGGGACTCAGCCCATTTCCATTCCTCCCTATCGCATGGATCCTCCTGAGTTGAAGGAGAAGTTGCAAGAGTTGCTTGAGAATGGGTTTATCATGCCCAGTGTATCACCTTAGGGTGATCCGGTGTTATTTGTGAAAAAAAAGGATGGCTCGATGCGTATATGTATTGACTACCGGCAGCTGAATAAGGTGATAGTGAAGAACAAGTACCCATTGCCTCGCATTGATGATTTATTTGACCAGTTACAGGGTGCTAAGGTGTTCTCTAAGATTGATCTACGTTCGGGTTATCATCAGTGGAAGATTCGGGAACCGGATATCCCGAAGACTGCCTTCAGGACCAGATATGGCCACTATGAGTTCCTTGTTATGTCATTTGGGCTGACCAATGCCCAAGCAGCCTTCATGCATCTGATGCACATCATATTTTGGCCTTATCTTGATACTTTCGTCATTGTGTTCATTGATGACATTCTGGTATATTCTCGGTCCCAGAAGGACCATGAGTAACACTTGAGGACCATGCTTCAGACATTGAGAGAGAAGAAGTTGTACGCCAAGTTTTCTAAGTGTTAATTTTGGCTTGATTCTATGGAATTCCTTGGCCCAAACCATCCTAAGCTACTGAGATCCGCAGTTTCCTCGGTTTGGCGTGGTATTATCGCCGTTTTGTGGAAAGATTTTCATCCATTTCAGTGCCTATAACCAGACTGACCCGGAAGGGTGCACCTTTTATAAGGACTGAGGAGTGTGAGGAGAGCTTCCAAAAGCTTAAGACAACCCCAGCTACAGCTCATGTGTTGGTTTTGCCTACCGGTTCCGGGTCCTATACAGTCTATTGTGATGCTTCAAGGATTGGCCTGGGAGCGGTGTTGATGCAGGACGGTAGGGTGATTGCCTACGCGTCCAGACAGTTGAAGGTTCATGAGAAAAACTACCCTGCTTATGATCTTAAGTTGGCAGCGATTTTTTACGCCCTGAAGATACGCCGTCATTATTTATATGGTGTTCCCTATGAGATATTCACATATCACCGGAGTTTGCAGCACATATTCAGGCAGAAGGATCAAAATCTGTGCCAACGGTGGTTGGAGTTGCTAAAGGACTATGACATCACTATATTATACCACCCGGGGAAGGCCAATATGGTGGCCGATGCCTTGAGTCGCCGGACAGAGAGTTTGGGGAGTTTGGTATACCTTCATGCAGCTGAGAGGCCTCTAGCCTTAGATGTTCAGTCCCTAGCCAGTCAGTTCGTGAGATTAGATCTTTCTGAACCTTGTCGGGTATTAGCTTGTGTGGTTGCTCGATCTTCCCTTTATGACCGTATCGGAGAGCGCCAGTATGATGTGATCCCCACCTTTTGGTTCTTCAGGATAGAGTCCAGAGGGGTAATGCTAGGGATGTGACTATAGGAGATGATGGTGTGATGAGGATGCAGGTGTCAGATCTATGTGCCCAATGTGGATGGGCTTAGGGAGTTGATTCTTGAGGAGGCCCATAGTTCGTGGTATTCCATCCATCTGGGTACCGCAAAGATGTACCAGGATCTAAGACAACACTATTGGTGGCGAAGGTGGAGAAGGATATAGCGGAGTTTGTAGCCAAGTGTCTCAACTGTCAGCAAGCCAAATATGAGCAACCGGGAGGGTTACTTCAGCATATTGAACTTCCAGAGTGGAAGTGGGAGCGGATCACCATGGACTTTGTGGTTGGACTTCCTCGGGCTTTGAGGAAGCATGATGCTATTTGGGTGATTGTGGATCGGCTGGCCAAATCAGCCCATTTCATTCCAGTGCTGACTACATATTCATCAGAGAGGTTGTCTGAGATTTATATCAGAGAGATTGTTCGCCTCCATGGTATTCTAGTATCTATCATTTCAGACAGAGGTACACAGTTCACTTCACAGTTCTGGAGAGCCATTCAGTAGGAGTTAGGCACCAGGGTAGAGTTGAGCACAACTTTTCACTCTCAGACGGACGGGTAGTCCGAGCGCACGATTCAGATTCTCGAGAATATGCTCCGTGCCTGTGTGATAGATTTTGGAGGGTCATGGGATCGATACTTGCCTCTTACAGAGTTTTCTTATAACAACATCTACCAGTCCAGCATTCAGATGGCGCCGTATGAGGCTTTGTATGGTAGGCGGTGCAGGTTTCCTATTGGATGGTTGAGCCGGGAGAGGCCCGATTGTTGGGTACAAATTTGGTTCAGGATTCCCTGAACAAGGTGAAGGTGATTCAGGAGAGACTTCGCACAGCTTAGTCCAGGTAGAAGAGCTATGCGGTCCGGAAGGTTCGTGACTTGGCATTTATGGCTGGTGATTGGGTTTTGCTTCGGGTATCGCCTATGAAGGGCGTCATGAGGTTCAGGAAGAAAGGAAAGCTGAGTCCGAGATTTATTTTCCCTTTTGAGGTGTTGCGACGTGTTGGGGAGGTTGCTTATGAGCTAGCCCTGCCCCCCAGCCTAGCAGGGGTTCATCCGGTGTTCCACGTCTCCATGCTCCGGAAGTATCACGGTGACCCGACTCATGTTTTGGATTTCAGTTCAGTCCAGTTAGACAAGGATCTGTCATATGTTGAGGAGCCAGTAGCTATATTAGACAGGTAGGTAAGGAAGCTCAGGTCAAAGGATATTGTGTCAGTAAAGGTTCACTGGAGGGGTCAGCCAGTCAAGGAGGTGACTTGGGAGACCGAGCAGGATATCCGGAGTCAGTACCCTCATCTTTTCACAGCTTCAAGTATGTTTCTATGTTCGTTCGAGGACGAACGATTTTATTAAGAGGGGGAGGATGTAACGACCCGGTCGGTCATTTTGAGAGTTAGCGCCCCGATCCCCTAATAACCACTTCTCCCATGTCTATTTATGTTATTGGAACTTGTCGGAGCGTTGAGTGATGAAATCCGGGGTGATTTTTGACACATAGTCCATAAATGTGGAATTTAGCTTTAGAAATCTGGCCGTATCTTGAGCTGTGTGAAGACGTATCCGGAATGAAACTCCGTCGACTTAGTTAGCTCTGTTGGGTGATTTCGGGGTTAGGAGCGTGTTCGGAATGTGTTTTCGAGGTCGGTTGTGGATATAGGCTTGAATTGGCGAAAGTTAGAATTTTGGCGATTTCGGTCGATAGGTGAAATTTTGATATCGGACTCGGAATGGATTCCGAAAGTGACAGCAGGTCGGTAATGTCATTTATGACCTGTGTGCAAAATTTGAGGTCATTCGGACGAGTTTAGATGTGTTTCGGCATCGGATGTGAATTTTAGAAATTTCATAAGTTCTTAGGTTTGAATCTATGCATATTTATTGATTTTGATGTTATGAGACATGTTTTTAAGGCTCGACCAAGTTTGAATGTGGTATTAGGGTTGGTTGGTAGTTTTGTTTGGGGTCTCGGGGGCCTCAGGTGTGTTTCGGGTGTTCAACGGGTATATTTTTGGTTTAGTCTTCTGCTGTTTCTTGTTTTCTTGAGCATCAGATAAATCCTTCAGTGTGATCGCGTATTTTGGGCCGCGATCGCGGAGAGAAAGTTTGGGCCCAACTGATTTTGTTCAGTGCGATCGCAATAAAAGGAACGCGACCGCACAAGGGCTATTGGGCCGGGCAGGGGAGCTTAACTCGGTGCGTTCGCGTGGTCCTTAGATACGAACGCATAGGGTCCAGTCCAGGAAAGCTCCGTGAACGCAGCTGGATATTTGCGACCGCACTGTGTTCCACCTTTAGGAGGGTGTGGCTTAGTCTATGCGATTGCACATCACAATTTAGGCCTGGGCAGAATATTAAACCCATTTTGAGGGTTTAAGCCTATTTTCACCATTTTTGAATTTTGGAGCTTGTGAAGGGTGATTTTTGAAGACTTTTGCACCTGGGTAATTTGGGTAAGTGATTTCCATCCATTGCAGATCAAATTTCATGATTCCAATCCTTAATTCAACCTTTAATATCGAAATTTGTGGGTAGAAAATGGGAAAAATGGGATGAACTTCATAGACCAAATTGTTGAGTTTTGATTGGGTGTTTGACCTTTGATTTGGGAGATTCTTATATGGTTAGACTCGTGAGTGAATGGGGGTTCGAAAAATGTGATTTTTAACCGATTCCGAGACGTGGGCCCGAGGGACTTCTTGGGCGAATTTCCTAATTACCCGTATTAGCTTCGAATTAATTAGCTATTTTGATTCCTTAAAGTGTTATTTACATTATGTAATTGAATTTACTAGATTTGGGACACCCAGAGTTGGATACTCGTGGCAAGAGCATGGTATTGAGTTGATTACCGCAGTCAAGGTAAGTGGCTTGCCTAATTCTGTGTTGGGGACTTCTCCTTAGGCATTTTTATACTGATTTTGTTACGTGGACGCCGTGTACGTGAGGTGACGAGTGCGTACACGGGTCATTGCTGCTACAATCATATTTTTACATCCATGAAGTCACTCATTTTCATTCATATATTACTGTTTCCTGTCTTAACTGAGTAGTTAGCTTAAGAGTAAGCATGCCTACCTGTCCTCAACTTGATTTCCTCTTATTTGCTACTAGTCGCACCATGCTTAGGTAGCTTTACTCTATTCTTGCCTGTTGTTTTTCATGGACTTTTTAATTAAGCCGTATCCGACATACTTCTGCTTTGCATACTTAAATTTGGACTACGGACCGAGATCCGGGAGCTTTCCCCATGTACTGCATAGCATATTTAAATTGGGGCTACGGACTGAGATCCGAGAGCTTTTCCCTTGTACTGCATTGCACATTTACTGTTAAGATATATGTTGTGCTGAGCCGAGGGCTCTCTTTTTGTTATAATTTCTCCCAGTTTCCATTAATCCTGTTTATCATTGCTCATCTATGTTTTCACTGTTTTATATTTATATTGAATTTTTTTTAAAACTCAGTAGAGCCTCAACCTGACCTCGTCACTACTTGACTGGGGTTAGGCTTGGCACTTACGGAATACCGAATGTGGAGTACTCACGCCCTTTCATGTGCATGTTTTCCCCATGTGCAGATCCAGGTACCAACACCCAGTATCGTGGATAGGAGTCGTTCTAGCAGCTGCGAGGAGACTGCGAGGTAATTCTGCCGCTTCCGCAGAATCCCACGAGTCCCCTTCTATTCTAGTATAGGAATAGAGGACTTATGTATTTTTCCACTATTTTATTGTATAGAGCTACATTTAGTACAGAGCTTGTGACTATCGTGACATTCCGGGTTTTGGGAAGTGAAAGTGTACATGCTGAGCAGTTATGTTATATCTTCTTGAGTTCTTTTCTGTTCTTATTTTATTGATTCTATTATTTTCCGAAAATTTTAGGCTTACCTAGTCGTAGAGACTAGGTGCCGTCACGATACCCTTCGGAGGGGAAAATGGGTCGAGACAATTCTCATTTTAGTATTTCTAAAAAACATAAATTTCCTTCAATTTAACTAGGCGTAATGGCTTCTGGGCCACTTAAACTTAAACCAGATTTGAAAGTCGATACATAAACTACCGGTTTTCCCATTGTAGCACCCCCAGCTCGATAAAAATACTTATAATAAACCCCTCCCTCAGAGAGTGTATCTCAATTGTCTGACATTAATACCACGTCAGATACTAAGACCTTTTATTGTTTGACATTTGTAATATCTGGGTCCCATCCTTTTTAAAACCAATTTACCAAATTTTAATTATTTGTTCTCTTTCCTTTCTTCTCCACCATAGCTCCTCCCAAACCTTCCCTTGCCCAGCCACTATTTCCAATAGTAAAAATTCAAATATGATCAATTCATATCCTAATACATACCTTAACCAAACCTCAGTCTAGAAATTAGTCCAAACAAACCATCAGTTCTTCTCAAAAATATCAAAACCATCCCGACAAGATTTTCATTTGAAAAAATGGCATCTCGGTGACACTTGTCAAAATCAAAACTAACATACCTTCTTGATAACCTATGAGAACCTATTACTTCCCACCCTTGAAAGTTTTCAGTAATTTTGTAGTCTCGACTGGCCAAAGAAAATCGCCGGAAACACTGTCACCACCATACCTTTGTGCTGAACGAGAAGAATCTTTAGGGAAAAATAAATTGGGTGGGGGGACAGGGAGAAACTATGGGGAGAAAGAAGG
>ML402977.1:104597-124435 GCA_005239525.1 Nicotiana knightiana
GGGGGGGGGGGGGGTTGTAAGGAAGAAGATAACATAGGGGGTTACGGGATGGATGATTTAGGATTTAAGATGTTTTTATTTTTATTTTACTTACTCTTCTTTTTTCCTATTCAGATTTAATATTTTTAATTCGAGTCACGCTCTATTTCTGCGTGATTAGCACGCACTTTGACCACGTCAGCTGTGCTACTGCCACATAAGCATAGTCAACGGTCAGAGATGTTTACTTATAAGTAATAGGTTGAGTTGGGGGTGTTAAAATGGGAAAATAAAGTTCATATATTGGCTTTAAAATTCGATGAAGTTTAGATGGCCGAGAAGCCATTTCGCCATTTAACTAGTAACAAATGAACTTTAAGGAATAATATCAATGTTTTCCCCAATTTTCAATACTAAATTCCATAATTCTACCAGAACCCGGTGTCAAAAGTGCATGACCATTTATTAAGAAGTAACATAAAATACAATAACTGTCCGGAATACAAATTTGGACAGAAAATAAGATACAAGTACTCTGAAGAAGACTCTGCTGGCTGCAGATCGTCTTATAAGATGCAGCTCACCTAAGTTCCCATATCAACCACGCCGATGTTCTCACAAGGCCTCTATCCATACAGGTACATGTACAACAAAATGTACAACATGTGTAGTATGAGTACGAAAAAAATGCGTACCCAGTAAATATCTCATCTAACCTCGAAGAAGTAGTGACGAGAGGTCAACTCCGACACTTACTAGTGGTCCAATAAAATTATAATATGAACTTCTAATTAAGCATGATATATAACATAAGACTCGGAACAAGAAATACTAAACAAGTATTCCCCATAATTAAGAGCTTAAATCACCTCCATCCTTTAAAACATTGAATCACACAAACAATGAATTTATACCAATTACAAAAGGGACTTCCGGTCCTATTATCACACACAAATACCAACGAGGACGTTCGGCCCGATCCAACATAAATGTAAATTGTGCACTGCCGAGGGTCGAACGACGTGAACTATAGATGTACCTATTACCCCGCTCGCGAATCATACATGCGACATGGTCAAATCTAAATTTAAAGGAATTACCCTGCTCGCGAATCATACCTGCGACGCGATAAAATATAATTTAAAAGAATTACCCCACTCGCGAATTATACCTGCGACATGGTAAAATATAATTTAAAGGCATTATCCCGCTGCGAATCATACATGCGATGCGGTTGCACATAGATTTCTCAAGTTATTAAAGTATTCTTTCATTCTTTTCAAAATAGGAAATTTCAATGAAAACTTTTAAGATCCCCATTTTTATAATAATTTTAAATCCTTTTAAAATATTTTATAGGCGAACTCAATCCCGCCCTTTCTCAAGGCAAACAATAAACATAAATCAATAATAATATAAACAAGGCATGATGTAAGCCTAAAACTACCCGGACATAGGCATAGCTAGTAGCTACGTACAGACTTTCTTAACCTCGTGCGTACATATCCCCCACAAGTAGAGGCACATAATAATTTAGTTCACCTATGGGGTTAATTCCCTCTTACAAGGTTAGAATGGAGACTTACCTCGCTCCGAAGTTCCTTCTCCGGCACCCAAGCCTTTCCAATAACTCTAACCGATTCTCAATGCTCCAAAACTAGTAAATAAATGTGCTAATCCATGAATATATACTCTTATGCTCCTTATAATCCAATTTATAACAAATTCCAATTCCGTTCCAAAAGCCGATAAAAATCACCCTCAGGCTCACGTGTCCGGATTCCGAAAATTTTCAGAGATAATCACTACCCATAACCTTATGAACTCAAATGTATGATTTATTCCCAATTTCATACCCAAATTCGTGGTCAAAATCCAAAAGTACAAATTCTAGGTTTTTCCACCAAAACCCCCAAATTCCCACTAATTCCCCATGATTTATATGTTAACATCTAGATATCATCCAAGTATTTAACTTAAAATAGGTGGGATTAACTTACCTCCATATTGCTAGGTGGAAACCCTTCTCAAGAAGCTCCAAAAATCATCCAAGAATGGAGAAATGAGCAAACATGGCCAAACCCCGCTATTTTATGCATTCTGCCCAGCGACCTCCGCACTCGAGGTCCCTTGCTCGCTTCCGCGCATCTGCTTCTGTGGCGCCTCCTTCGCACCTGCGCCTATTTCCACTTCAGCGGCCTCCACTTTCACACCTGCATGCCCACAGGTGCGCCCAAACGTCCGCTCCTGCGACTTCCCAGCTCCAGTCCAATCTCGCTTCTGCGAGCCATATGCCGCACTTGCAGCCAAAGTCACGCAGGTGCGATTACACTAGAAGAATTAAACTTCAGAAAATTTTTAAGTCCATAAATCAATCCGTTAACCTTTCGGAATCAACCCGAGGCCCTCAGGACCTCAACCAATTATAGAAACACGTCCCAAAACATGACACGAACTTTCTCGAGGCCTCAAATCACGTCAAACAACACTAAAATCATGGATCACACTCCTATTCAAGCTTAATGAACTTTAGAATTTCAAACTTCTATATTTAATGCCGAAACCTATCAAATCACGTCCGATTGACCTCAAATTTTGCACACAAGTCATATTCGACATTGACCTACTCCAACTTCCGGAAATCCAAATCCGACTCCGATATCAAAAAGTCCACTTCCAGTCAAACTTTTCAAAAACCTTCAAAAATTCTAACTTTCGCCAAATGACCCCAAAATGACCTACGGACCTCCAAATTCATATCCGGACTCGCTTCCAATACCAGAATCACTCTACGTAGCTGTTCACAGACTCAGAATCCCAAACGAACATTGATAACACTGTAATGCACTTCTACCCAAATTTATGAAGTTCTTCCAAAATGCTAACTTCCACAATAGGTGCCGAAATGCTCCTAGGACATCCAAAACCCGATCCGGGCACACACCCAAGTGTGAAATAATCATATGAACCTGTTGGAACCTTCGAATCCCGATTTCGAGGTCGTTTACTCAAAAATTCAATCTTAGTCAATTCTTCCAACTTAAAGCTTCCGAAATGAGAATTTTCTTTCCAAATCAACTCTGAACTCCTCGAAATTCAATTTCGACCACGCGTACAAATCATAATACCTGAAGTGAAGCTACTCATGGCCTCAAACCACTGAACGACACGCTAGAGTTCAAAATGACCGGTCGGGTCATTACATTCTCTCACACTTAAACATATGTTCGTCCTCGAACGTGCTAAGAACTGCACTGGAGTCGTTTGAAATCACTGTTTAACATCTCGTGCACCTACCCATGCTACCACAGTTCAGTTAAGCACATTTTCTCGAGAAAATATGAATATTCCTCTTTCGTTTATTCAAATTAGTCTTAGAGCCAAATTCAACCATCCGGAATTCTGTGCTAGGCATGTTTCCATCATATGAACACCGTATCAATCTCTATGCGATGCACCAATACATGATTGCATACCTTTTCTGAATCCACACTATGCACTGCATAAATTACATGACCATAATAACACCCTCTAATAACAATAGCCGAAATTTCACGAATCAGATGCTCAAAATGCAGCTCGTGACATATATATATATATATATATATATATATATAAGTCTTGTTTCAACTGTGGAAATACCGCCATGATAGAAGAGATATGTAGAAATTCATAACCACTGGCAAGTCAACAAATTATCACCCCATTATGAACCAAATAATGGTATTTTTCTCTTTAATATGCTTCATATAATCTGATCGCACTGATCCCAGATCCAAATATCTCGTCTCACCTAGTATAAGCTGCCCAAGTAATAAGCCACCTCAGACTCTTCCAAAATCTCATATAATGCTACAATGTTCCATCAATCTATAAACTCGAATGTGATACATAAAGAAACGAACTCTGGAAAAAATTACTCAATCCACATAGCTAATTAGACAACATGTAAGGATAGTATGAACCTTCCTCAGAAATTGAGAAATAAAACACATAAGATTAGGTACAGAGAACTACACTCAACATCACACTGTTGTGGCATGCAACCCGATCCAACCACGATACCATTGCGGCGTGCAATCCGATCCAACCACGATACCCGTGGCGGCGTGCCACCCGATCCAAACACGATACCATTGTGGTGTGCAACCCGATCCAACCACGATACCCGTGGCAGCGTGCCACCCGATCCAAACAATATACCCGTGGCAGCGTGCCACCTGATCCACACATAACAATCTATAAGAAATTACTTGCCGAGCTAAAATGCTCGTAACTATAAAATATTTGAATATCGACCATAAGCACGTGAAGTGCAATATACAAATCGTGGGGATACAGATAGCGCCATATGCTACGAAACTCAAGCATAACTACAGTACAACAAACCTGCATCTCGAGAGCCATCCTGCTCTCACAACACCACAAACTGCACAATAGAGTATTACATAAAGTAGCTGATGACGAAGATAACATCCAACGCCCGAATACTCCTCCATATGGTATTCTATGCTGAATGAACACACCTAGGCTGGTGTAGTGCACAAATCCACGTTTGGACACATCAACAGACCTCAAACTGATTCTGATCATACCGTGCTTAGGCGAATACCTACTCAAGGAGCCACAATGACATTTTTCCCATGACACACAAGAACAACCATTGATTCGGAACAAACTTCAACATTCCACCACCAAATGAACCGAGCACCCTTCAAGCATAAATTCTCACATGAGAAATAGCACCAAAATCTCCATACTTGGTTTCAATCTTTAATCAATCAAATGAATACATGTCAAACTTATACAATCTTCCCGTGGGATACACTCCCACGACACTCCGCACTAGGTAACAAGTCTACACATCCATATCACCAGCCATACTAATGCTACGTGTAACAAGGATCCGCCAATCAGAACACAAAGCCTCTTACACAGGATACCAATCTCAGGTGACGCTAAAGACAATAGCAGCTTACTATAACATCCGAATCCTTTCCTGCTCATTCGAGCTCATGACATTCTTGCCAACAGCGAACCGCAACTTTGATCCTACACTTCCAATTCCCATGCCGCTCAATGCACCTAACATGCCACTACGCGAGAGCACAAGAATTTAATCATAAATCCAGAACCACTAATAGAATAAACATTTCATCATACAGAAACCTTTCACTCAACTCATTTCAGGAGAACCATTGCAACATGCAACTGAATTCCCTTAACCACAGAAAATACAAACATCAAGTTGTAGTCTATACCACCATAAGTCTATCGGAATCGATCAACCCATAACATGCCATAATAATCAAATGCCTCCAAATAGATCAAATTACGGCGGCCGTCAAGTCTCGCACTCACCGCCACAACTCATATGTATAACTTAAGACGCTGAAGGAGCAGATCATTTCCACCATCATGAAAATTCAACTATTGCTACCCCAACCAATTTCTTCTAATTTACTATGGACTTGCCTCAGAAATAATAATAGCTCCATTCAGAATATAACGACTCAATCCGAACTCATCCTGAGCGACCTAATTCACGAGAGCACGGTGTCTCAAAACCCACGAACCATCACCATACTCTCCTTGTGCACACATTCAGATCTTCAACTAGTACAACCATTTTGTTAATTCCCCTACGAATCCGAAGTTATTTTCCTCTATTCCTCAAATTCTACACCCCATATCGATGATAACACAAAACATTCCAAGCCCCTTTCATAATCCACTACAAAAGCACGATACTTAACCATACCACGAACTCGAAATCCTTAGGCACCGCACTTTAATTTTGAACCTACTAAGACAATTGTTGAGAGTCACCCACTCTGATTTATTCCCGAATATAATCAAACTCCAAGGCACTGCTAGCACATGAACACCCTCTCAAAGAAGCAACCGACTGGATTCCTTTCCTTGTACATCACATCCACACGAAGCATAGACTCTGATTCTTCCCAAAGCCTGAACATGAATCGATAAGGCCAATTATATAACACCTTCCTAAATCCTTTGCTCACATTATCACCGATGTTTTCTTTCCTTAATCGTAATAACCCACCAATGCACCGATAACCAGAAATCGCACAAGTAGAGAACCACACAATCCAATCATAGACGGCAGGGCTCTCCCACTTAGCTTGAAGCTACAATTATATAACCTTGGGACCCATCAAGACTCCTCCTTCCCTATTGACATCGTCTAAAAGTCCATCAATGCATTCCAAACTCAAAGTCATGTTGCATCTAAATAAAATCTGTGGACCTTGTCCCTATCCACCATGAATTCCCAAATGACTCCAAGATTTCCTCAAGGCGTGTGTCCATTCTACCACATAACCCATTTTGTTACTCTGCAACTCTCTCACTTTGTTTCAACCCTATCCTTTAAGCAACTGCTCGACTTCTGTTTTTCATACTTGACCTACTAGCAATTCAACATCCGCAAAACACCTGCCATATGTCCTTCCCTGTCCTTCGTCGCCCAATTGTTGCCTAAAATCTGAATCCATCTCCGTAACACTCGAATAAATGAGTCTCTACCAACTCTAAACCTCTTATAAGAACATCTTCCTCGGGCCATCAATATTAGAAGTACCAATTTGATTCCGAACTCGCTACACATGCACCATTTCACAATACCCTGCCCCGAAGGCAAATTGAAGAAGGCCATGACATCGGCAAAACTTAATGCATTCAACAAGGACGACGACACCACATCACAATTGAGAACTCTCCCATTATCGAAAATACCAAGTCTCGTTACTCCATCAACCCAGATCTAAACATTCCTAGTCCGATTGCATTTCCTCCACTAAAAATAAAATACTGAATCTCTGAATCATGCACTGTGTAAAACCTTATTTCAGGTCATTCACTGGCTCGACGCCTAAACAAGCATCCTACCATTACACAAACACTATGCGATAGCAATGCACGAATCGTCGTAACAACTAATGCTAAATCTCAAAGCCTTAGGTAATACTGATGCTGAGCTGAAACGACAGGAAGACCTTCCGAAAGACAACGGTAATAGCCCAATCAATTACGCAGGTAGAAATATTCTGCACCATACTGTCACGACCCAAATTTCCCTTCATTAGGTATCATGATGGAACCTAGTCTTAGGGACTAGGTAAGCCTAACATTCACTGAAATAACAACAATAATACAAGAAGGCTAACAGTCTCGATATATAATCTTGACAGAATTTACAATTAATCCCAAAACTGTAATACAAGTCATAAGCTCTACGAATCTTCTACAACTTCTAAATACAACTGTTTGGAAATAATTACAATAGTGTGTGAAAAAAATACAAAGAAGGTGACTCCGAAGCCTGCGAACGGAGCATCAGGTTACCTTGAGTCTCCTCGGCAATCATCCGCATAGCTACTAGCGATAAAAACCTGGATCTGCACACAAAAATGTGCAGAAGTGTACTATGAGCACACCACAGCGGTGCCCAGTAAGTATCAAGACTAACCTCGGTGGAGTAGTGACAAGGACTAGTCAAGACACCACTGGTCTAACAAAATAAAATGACATGAATATAGAAATAACCGAACACTCCATCTATCTAAGACTTCACGGAGTAATTTAAAACAATGATAGTATAATGCGGAAGGAAAATTACATAAATTAACCAATGGAACAGTATAAAAATACACAGAAAGATGGACAACAAAGCAAACCAACGTGGAAGAAAAACCACAACACATAGAAAACACTTGTAAGTCAACTCTACGTATGTTTGTTCACGTCAGGACTTAGCCACTAAATCAATCAACTGATGGAAACCTTTAAAACAACAGTTCATATTGAAAACTTTTAAGATATAATCATTTTAGTATAGAAATATTTCCTTTAAAACATACTCTGTATAAATGTGTATATATATGTACCTTTAATAAAGAGAAATGCTCAGAATATAGTTTTTTCAAAATATGTAATTTTCAAATATACCTTCCTAATAAATGACTTCCAAATATCATTTTATGCAAGACAATTTCTTTTCAAGTATACTTTCGAAATAAAAATTCTTCAGACATAATCCCCTTCGAAACCATTACTCTTTCAATGATACTATTCAATAAAATCTCTTGGTCAAAATCTTCTCATGATTTATCTACCGGAACTCAGTTCGTAACTCAGAATTTTCCATGCAGCACAGGAGAAATATCAAATCTTGTCAATAAATGCAGTAGGAGATCAGTAGGAGTATCCAAATTTAAAACAATGGAATAAAATTCAAAGACAAGTGCACGGCATCACCCTTCGTGCTTTTACTCTCATCCTCACCAAAACAAGTGCACGACATCACCCTTCGTGCTTTACTCTCATCTTTACCAAAACAAGTACACGACATCACCCTTCGTGCTTTTACTCTCATCCTCACAATAAATAAATAGATACGGCTCATCTTTCGTGCTTTAATATCATAACATGGAACGACATTATCCTTCGTGCTTTAATATCATAACATGACACGACATCACCCTTCGTGCTTTTACACTTTCATCCTCACAATAAATTAAATAATAAATAAATACACGGCATCACCCTTCCTGTTTTACACTTTTCCTCACCCAAACAATCAAGAACAACAGTTTGGCAAGGAAAAACCAACAATATGAACCATAAATCACCACATCCCGGCAAGGGAGTCAACAATACAAACAATATCATTAACAGCATAACCAGTAATAGAAACCACAACATCCCGGCAAGGGAGTCAACAATATAAACAATATCATTAAAAGCATAAACAGTAATAGAAACCATCACATCCCGGCAAGGGAGTCAACAGTACAAATCATATCATTAATAGCATAAACAGTAACAAAAACCGTAACATCCCGACAAGGGAAACAACTATAACCAATCTCACCTAAACAGTTAACTTCACGGAATAAAACTCAGCTTAAACAAAGGCCCGGTAATAGGCAACATCAACGGAGTATCAACAACATAAATGTTTATCAACTAAACCTAAGTAGCACTTAAGACAAAAATCATATAATTCACAATGTAAGACTCACGGGCATGCTTGACACTCAAGAACGGATGTTCCAACTACGGCTAAACAACTATAGGGCTATATGACACTAATTATAGTCAATTAGGCAGTGTAGGAAGAAAGTATAGCATGATGATAGGAGAGGTAAAATAACCAGTTAAGTCAATTAAGATCAAATAGTCAACAAAGGAATCCAAAAGCAACAAATTCTAATTTAAGCAGGAAAGATGAAATTAGCAATTAAGGACTCAAATGTAACAATTACAATTCATACACAAGTGCTACAAAAACCTACAGATCCAAAAAGGGCAACCTATTTGAAAATAAGTCCGTGTACACACTCGTCACCTCGCACACACGGGCTACAACCAACAAAGAAGACTCAATCCTAAGGGGTAGTTCCCCCACACAAGGTTAGGCAAGATACTTACCTCAAAGACGACAACTCGGTACTCAAAAGTGGACTTCTCGGGCGAAAAGACCTCCGGACGGCTCACAATCAACTAAAACAACTTCAAAGTTCACATAAAACGTATAAGGAATGATTCCGAATAATAAAGTTTCAATCTTTACAAAATTATGAAAATCGACTCAAAAGTCGACCCCTGGGCCCGCACCTCGGAACCCGAAAAATTTTACAAAGTCCGATTACCCATTTCGATACGAGTTCAACCATACTAAATTTATCAAATTCCAATACCATTTCGTCCTTCGATTCATGATTTTTCATTTAGAAGTTTTATTTCAAAACCCACATTTTCCTCAACCCAAAACACAATTTAAATGATAAAAACAAGAACTAATTCATGAAATATAATTAATTACAGTGGAAGAACACTTATCCATTCGATCTGTGTGAAAAACCTTTCAAAAATCGCCAAGAACCGAGCTCTAGAAGTCAAAATATGTTAAAAATGGCCTAACCCTCATTTTTGGAAGTTTATATTCTGCCCAGGTATTTAAAGTATTGCGATCGCGGACGAGATGATGCAATCGCGTAGAGGAAATAATGTTGCTGGCCAAACGAGCTATGCAATCGCGGGGAGGCTAATGCGACCGCATAGAAGAAAATGTGCCACTGCCCAAACTTACACAGTGCTATCACGGAAAAGGGTAGGCGACCGCATAAAAGGAATTATCTGTTTCCCAAAAATACAGATCTATGCGAATGCGGTTGAGAATAAGCGATCGCAAAGAAGGAGAAGGAAGTGGGATTTCGCGATCGCGGATACGACAATGCGATCGCATTGAAGGGAAATCTTGGCTGCTCAAATATAGTCTATGCGATCGCGACTTCTCCTATGCGACCGCATAGAAGGAAACCAGAAGGCCAGTTCAGCAGTAGAAAAATAAGGAAATTTCACCCGAAGCCTATCCGAAACACATCCGAGGCTCCCGGAATCCCGTGCAACCACCCACACAAGTCATATAACCTAACAAAGGCTCGCTCGAGGTTTCAAAACACATAAAACAATACTAAATCAACAAATCAAACCAGAAATCAAACTTATGAATTCTCAAAACTTCAAGTATCAAAACTCGCGTCGAAACCTATCAATTCAACCCGGAATGACGTGAAATTTTTCAGACAAGTCACAAATATGACAACGGACTTACAGCCATTCCCGGAGTTCCATTCTGAGCCCGACATCAAGATTTCACCTATTGACTAAAATTGCGAAAAATTCTAACTTTCGCCAAAATACCTCAAATCACTCTACGGACCTCCAAAACCAATTCCGGACGCACGCCTAACTCCAAAATCGTCATATGAAGCTGTTTACATTAACCAAAATTTATTCCGAGGCCGTTTACACAAAGGTCAAACCTCTGGTCAACTCCCATCCCTTAAGCTTCCTAAACTAAATTTTTTCTTCCAATTCGACTCCGGATTATCCGGTAACTGAATCTAACCACGCACGCAGGTCGATATACACAATGTGAAGCTGTTCAAAACCTTACACCGCCGAACGGAGCTTAAATTCCTGAAGCGACCGGTTGGGTCGTTACACATACATGTAGTACCATGACAATTCCTCGATTCCTAATCCATAGCAAGCGCTTCACATCGTATAAGATTGAATGGGAAATAAATAAAGGTACAAGACTCAAAGGATCAATTTGCACGATGAGGAATCAAGAAAGGGAGTGCTCCTAATAGCCCTGTAGCCTCTCGAAGATAAGTACAGACGTCTCCGTACCGATCCGCAAGACTCGCTCATGGCTCGTGAGACCTAAGTGAAACTAGTGCTCTGATACCATGTTTTCACGACCCAAAAATCCATTAAAGGTCGTGATGGCGCTGGACACCACTATCAAGCAAGCCAACACTAAATAGTTACTTAAATTATCATTTTAGTATTTCTAGAAAACATAACTTACCTTCAATTCAACTAGTAACAAATGAACTTTTAGAAATAATATCAATGTTTTCCCCAATTTTCAATAGTAAATATCCCATAATTATCCCAGAACCTAGTGTCACAAGTGAATGATAAATTACTAGGAAATAACAAAAAATACAATAACTATCCCGAATACAAATTTGGATAGAAAATAAGATACAAGTACTCTGAAGGAGACTCTGCTGGCTGCATATTATCTTATAACATGCAACTCACCTAAGTCCCCGTATCAACCACGCCGCTATGCTCACAAGGCCACTATCCATACATGTACCTAAACAATAAAATGTACAGCAAATGTAGTATGAGTATGAAAATAACGCGTACCCAGTAAGTATACCATCTAACCTCGAAGAAGTAGTGACGAGAGATCAACTCTGATACTTACTAGTGGTCCAATAATATGATAATATGAACTTCTAATTAAGCATGATATATAACATAAGACTCGGAACAAGAAATACTGAACAAGTCTTCCCTATAATTAAGAGCTTAAATCACCTCCATCCTTTAAAACATTGAATTACACAAAAAATGAATTTATACCAATTACAAAAAGGACTTCTAGTCCTATTATCACACACAAATACCACCGAGAACGTTCATCCTGATCCAACATAATGTAAACTGTGCACTGTCGAGGGTCGAACGGCGCGAACCATAGATGCATATATTACCCTGCTCGCGAATCATACATGTGTCGCGGTCAAATATAAATTTAAAGGAATTACCCCGTTCGCTAATCATGCTTGTGATGCAGTGAAATATAATTTAAAAGAATTACCCCGCTCGCGAATCATACCTACGACGCGGTAAAATATAATTTAAAAGAATTATCCTACTCGCGAATCATACATGCGACGCAATTACACATAGATTTCTCAAGTTATTAAAGTATTCTTCCATTCTTTTCAAAATAGAAAATTTCAATTAAAACTTTTAAGATCCCCGTTTTTATAACATTCAACTCCTTTCAAAACATTTTATAGGAAAACTCAATCCCGCTATTTCTCAAGGCAAACAATAAACATAAATCAATAATCATATCAACAAGGCATGATGTAAGCCTAAAACTACCCGGACATAGGTATAACTAGTAGCTACGTATGGACGCTCGTCACCTCGTGCATACATAGCCCCCACAAATCAAAGCACATAATAATTTAGTGCACCTATGGGGTTAGTTCCCTCTTACAAGGTTAGAAAGGAGTCTTAACTCACTCCGAAGTTCCTTCTCCGGCTCCCAAGCCTTTCCAATAACTTGAACCGATGATCAATGCTCCAAAAGTAGTAAATAAATGTGCAAATCCATGAATATATACTCTAATGCTCCTTATAATCCAATTTATAACAAATTCCAATTTCGTCCTAAAAGTTGATAAAAATCACCCTCCGACCCATGTGCCCGAATTCCGAAAATTTTCAAAGATAATCACTACCCACCTTATGAACTCAAATGTATGATTTATTCCCAATTTCATGCTCAAATTCGTGGTCAAAATTCAAAAGTACAAATTCTATGTTTTTCCCTCAAAACCCCCAAATTCCCACTAATTCCCCATGATTTTTATGTTAACATCTAGATCTCATCCAAGTATTTAACTTAAAATAGGTGGGATTAACTAACCTCCAAGTTTCTAGGTGGAAACCCCTCTCAAGAAGCTCCAAAAATCGCCCAAGAATGGGAAAAATGAGCAAAAATGTCAAACCCCGCTATTTTATGCATTATGCCCAGCGACCTCCGCACTCGAGGTCCCTCCCTCACTTCCGCGCATCTGCTTCTGTAGCGCCTTCTTCGCACCTGCGCCCATTTCCGCTTCTGCGACCTCCACCTTCGCACCTGCGCGGCTGCAGATGCGCCCAAATGTCCACTCATGCGACTCCCCAGCTCCAATCCAATCTCGCTTCTGCGAGCCATACGTCGCACCCGTGAATCTCGCACCTGCGTCCAAAGTCACGCAGGTGCGATTACACCATAAGCATTAAACTTCAGAAAATTTTTTAGTCCATAAATCAATACGTTAACCTTACGGAATCCACCCGAGGCCCTCGGGACCTCAACCAATTATAGTAACAGGTCCCAAAATATGACACGAACTTGATTGAAGCCTCAAATCATATCAAACAACACTAAAATCATGAATCACACTCCAATTCAAGTTTAATGAACTTTAAAATTTCAAACTTCTATATTCAATGCCGAAACCTATCAAATCACGTCCGATTGACCTCAAATTTTGCACACAAGTCATATTCGACATTGACCTACTCTAGCTTCCGAAAATTCAAATCCGACCCTGATATCAAAAAGTCAACTTCCAGTAAAACTTCTCAAAAACCTTCAAATTTCTAACTTTCGCCAAATGACCCCAAAATGACATACGGACCTCCAAATTCATATCCGGACTCGCTTCCAATACCAGAATCACCTTACGGAGCTTTTCACAGATTCGGAATCTCAAACGAACATCGATAATATTGTAATGCACTTCTACCCAAATATATGAAGTTCTTCCAAAATGCTTCTGAGTCATCCAAAATCTGATTTAGGCACACGCCCAAGTCCGAAATCATCATATGGACCTGTTGGAACCTTCAAATCCCGATTCCGAGGTTGTTTACTCAAAAATTCAATCTTAGTCAATGCTTCCAACTTAAAGCTTCCGAAATGAGAATTTTCTTTCCAAATCAACTCCGAAGTCCCCGAAATTTGATTCCGACCACGCGTACAATTCATAATACCTGAAGTGAAGTTTCTTATTGCCACAAATCACCGAACGAGACGCTAGAGGTCTAAATGACCGGTCGGGTCGTTACACTAAGATATGTGATTTTATGGATGATTTTGAGTTGAGTTTTATTTTATGTATGTTTTGGAACTAGAAATCATGGAAGGACCTTTTGAGTTAGTAGCACTAACTGAATAGAGAGTATCAGTAGTTTTATAGTAAATTAACATAGGTATGTATATTTTGAAAAAAATTAAATTATAATTTAGTTTTAAACGTGATAGTTAGTGATAATTTGAAGATAAAAATATTTGAATATATATATATAATTTTTTTTTTCGCTTATGGCACATACAAAAGTAATAGTTATTAACAAAATCAATAGTTTTATGATAAAATCATAAAATAAAAGAGTAGTCAAGCTTAATATTAAGTTAAGTGGCGTACTGAAAAGAGTCACTTGATATTAGTAGGACAGAATCCAAGTATATTTAGAGACAAGATCTAATAAGAATTAAGGCAAATTGGATTTGATCAAATTTAATTTAAAGGTATAAATCAATTAAAATGGAATTCTATTTTCGTTGCAAATAGATTCAAAAACTATCCAAAAATAAGAATTTTTGTTTTAGATTTATTTACTAACCACATAATTCACTTTGTTCCATTTCATAATTTTTTAGAAATATCATATAAAAAAATCCGATAGTGGAACTATTGTTGTAAAAATTTGAGATAAGATCTTTTATAAAAAATTATGATAAAAACACACACTTTGAAATATGAGTACTAAGCCAAAGTTACTATTGAATTACTTTTATATTTATTTGTATTGTACTATAATGTGTACGGTCAAAATGAATAGTAAATGTAAACATCTATAAGGAATAAATTTTCTAATTTTAATTAAGCCAAGTGGCAAGTTATAACAAGATGGGTGAAAATTTATTAAGAAACCACATGGGAACCTTATTAAATTAAAATTAAACTATACGTTGTACTACACAGATTTTTTGGGAAACAAACATTCAATCACCTCATTTTTATCTGCTCTTTATAGAAAATTTTCTTTACATAAAGTTAATTGTATTTTTTAGGATTAATAAATTAAAACACATGTCTTACATATATTCTTGTAATGACCCGGCCGGTCGTTTTGAGATTTAGAGCCACCATCCCTTAATAACTGCTTTCCCCATATTTACTTCTGCTATTGTGACTTGCCGGGATGATTGGTTTTGAGTTTCGGTGTGTTTTGGGACACTTTGTCCTTAAATGAGAGCTTAAGTCTTAAAATTTGGACAGTAGTCGGAACTGTGTGAAGACGGTTACAGAATGGAATTCCATCAATTTCGTTAGCTCCATAGAGTGATTTTGGGTTTAGGAGCGTGTCCGAAATTTATTTTGGAGGTCCATAGTAAATTTAGGCTTGAATTGGCAAATGTTGGATTTTTGGCGATTTCGGCCGGTAGTGAAAATTTTGATATCAAGCCCGGAATGGAATTCCGAAAGTGGATGTAGGTTCGTAGTATCATTTGTGACCCGTGTGTGAAATTTGAAGTCATTCGGACTAGGTTTGAGGTGTTTCGGCGTCGTTTGTAGAATTTGGAAAGTTCAAAGTTCCTTAGGCTTGAATCCGTGCTTAATTCATGTTTTTGATGTTGTTCGAGGTGGTTTGAAAGCTCGACTAAGTTCGTAGGGTGTATTAGGATTGGTTAGTATATTTGGTTGAGGTCCCGGTGGCCTTGGGTGTGTTTCGAATGCTCAACGGACAAATTTTTAGACTTGAAAGATAGCAGATTTTGCTGGTTTTTGTTGCAGACTTTCCTTCATCGCGTTCGCGAGAGAGGTCTCGCTATCGCGTAGAGTATCTGAGAGAGGCAGCTATTTTGTTCATTGCATTCGCGAAGTTGTGGCCGCGTTCGCGATATGGTCCTTGCGGTCGTGTAGAGGAAAGGAAAGACGAAACTTCAGGAAATAAGTCTATGCATTCTCGAAGAGGCTCCCGCGTTCGCGTTAGGTCGGTCAGTGAAAGGTACACATTCGCGGAAGGTCCCTCGCGTTCGTGAAGGAGAAGTTTTGGGTCAGTAAAATCTTGTGCATCGCGTTCGTGATGGTGATGTCGCGTTCGCAATGAGGAACGCACCTGGGCAAATTTAAAGTGTTCAAAATCGAGGGTTTATGTCATTTTTCACCATTTGGACTTGAGAGCTCGGAATTAGGCTATCTTTGGAGGGATTTTCACGTGGGTGTTTGGGGTAAGTGATTCTTACCTAAATTTAATTAATTCCCGCTAATCTATACTTAAATTTATCATTTGATTTCGGATTTAGGGTGAAAATTGAAGAAAAATTAATTGAAGTTCTTAGGCCGAATTTTGGGGTTTTGATCGAGTTTTAGGCATTGGATTTGGCTAATTTTTGGACGAGTGATCTCGTGAGTGAATGGATGTTCTAAATTGGTAACTTTTACCCAAATTCGAGTCATGAGCCCGGGAAGACTTTTTGAGCGTGTTTCCTAATTCCTTGCCTTAGCTTCGAATTCTTTAGCTTAAATAGTTACTTGTAGTTATATTTACATTATGCAATTGACTAGATTAGATTTGGGTCATTCAGAGTTTGATACTCGTGGAAAGAGAGCGGTTTCAGATTAATTGTGTGGTTCGAGATAAGTGTCTTGCCTAACCTTTGTGTATGGGAACTTCCCCTTAGGATGTTTGGTATTGTTTGATGTATGAGAACCGTGTACGTGAGGTGACGAGTACGTACACGGGCTATTTTTTTGTAAAAATCTCGTTTTCTTCTAAATCATGAACTGTTTTCCTTTGATTGAACTGCAATACCATGTTTAATTATCTTATTTAGATTAGGAAAACATGTTTACATGTTTTGATTGTCTACTTAAAATTTGTGCAGCATCTTTAGGTAGATTCTTATTTTCCTTGGTTGCATTTAGTCTAAATTGCGCATATCGATGTTGTAACTGTCATGTCATTGTTGAGATGCATATTTATTTTGGGACTACAGACGTATTCCGGGAGATCCCCCAGTACTGCATATTCATTTTGGGACTACGAACGTATTCTGGGAGATCCCCCGGTCTTGCATATTTACTTTGGGACTACAGACGTATTCCGGGAGATCCCCCAGCACTACCTATTTATTTTGGGGATACGAACGTATTCCGGGAGATCCCCCCTGTACTGCATAATTAATTCGGGACTACGGGATGGTATACCGGGAGATTTCCCTATTGTATTTCTTTTGTTCTGAGCCAAGGGCTTCTTTACTTTTATCATTGAATACTTCATTAATTATTTTACTGTAGAATATATTTATATCTCTTGCTATTTTTAGTTCTTTATATTTACACTGGTAGGGCCCTGATCTGACCTCGTCACTACTCGATCGAGGTTAGGCTTGACACTTACTGGGTACTATTGTGGTGTACTCATGCCCTTTCCTGCACATATTTTTCGGGTGCATATCCAGGTACGAGCTATCAACCTCGGGTTTAGTGCGTTCTTGCTGATTAAGGAGACTTCAAGGTACTTGATCACGCTCAACTATGTCTTGTAGAAGACTAAGCGGGCATTGCAAATATAATCTTGGGTATTACGCCCAGAGTCGATCCCACAGGTAATTTATGTATCAATTGAGTCTATAAAATACTAAACTGTTGCTAAATCAAGTTTCTCAAGACTTTGAATATCAATTTGGTGATGTTTAACTAATTCTACAATTAATGATAATAAACTAGCAATTAACTAACAATTTAATGTAACAATGATAATAAAGGGTCTAAGGTTATGGGTTCCCCCGTTGGTGAATTCTTCCTTGGATATTTCTTATAGTTTAATTGGCTATCTCTGTCAATCATGAACGCTCTAACTATCATAAATCTCTCTCAAGTAATTATGATAATTTACTAAACGCACTCTCTCAAGTTACGCTAGCTAGATCGCAATACAGTTCACTTTAGATTGCACCCGAGGTATCGTTATCTCTAATCTAACCTCTAAATCCTCGGTTATGACTTTCGTCTATACTCGGGGAGTGGTGTTGTTCAAGAAACTACCTAAATATGCACTCTCTCTCAAGTAGATACATAATAAATAGGAATAGTTAATCAAGGGCCCTTTCAATCAATTATACTAAGAACGTAGTTGAATAAAAAGAGATTAATCAACCAAAATATATTAATATCACAATAAATTCATCCCCAACGGGTTCTACCAAAACCCTAGACTAAAGAATTTAGCTACTCATGTTATTGAGAATCAAAACTAAAATAAATTGCATAATTGAAATACAAAGTAATGAATACTAGATGTAGAAATCAATGTTTGTTACTTCTATGGTGTTTTCTTGTTGAATCCTTCGAAATCCTTCCATCGTCTTCGAATCCCCCGTATTTGTGTTTTAGGAGTCTATTTATATGTTTTGGGTGAACCCTAACAGTGTAGGAAACTTCTATTTCAATCGGAAAAAACTTAAACTCGTCAAAACTCGGATATGGCCGAACTGGGAACCCCGGGCGTTTGGGCTCTAACGCACCCCTAAGGCCAGGGCAGGCCTGGCGTTTGGGCCCTAACGCCCCCTAATGCCAGGGGCTGACTTGCCTTATGGGGTAAACGCCCCCCTAACGCCAGGTAGGGTCAGGCTTTAGGGGGCAAACGCCCGGCTATCGCCCGGTGTCTCCTTTTGCGTATTTTCGACGTATTTACATCCCTTTTGCTCCGTTTCCATCTCCATTTCACCTACACATAAAATAAACTCTCTTAAGCACATAACACGTGTATTTTTATCATTAACGCACCTCAAATGTATGGTATATTACATATTAAACTATACATTCTAGGCTCGCATCAAGACCCCACACTTAAACCTTTGCTCGTCCTCGAGCAATCAAACTACACTCATGTACACAACTTATTAAGCAAATCTCTTAACACGTTATACCAAGAATATTTAAAACATTTCAAGCACAAAGGTGTGACATCCTCGCCTCAATAATCGACTCACAAATACCATGCTTTATTCACAATTCACTAACTATTCTAACTTAGAGGTCAACAACATTACCTTTCCGTCATGAATCATGTGCCCTCACCAAATCAAAAAGCTAGTTCCTCACACAATAAAATTTAAGAACACTTAGGAACTCAAGATCGAAAGAATTCACTCGCTCTCAGAAATAAAAAATTCATATGCCACACAATACGTACCATAGGCTTGCCCGTAGTGTAATACTCTACTAATCGAGCTCATTCAGTCTAGGATCAAGTAGGACTTTATTCGGTTGTAATGTAGGCTGCGGGATGGGTAGGATACATTTGGATATAAGAGTGACTACACCTCCCTAAGCACTTTAATACATAAACTTTAACGTTCAACCTCAAACTCAATATAGCCAAATTCCACCTTCACAACGATGTTATTACCCCACATTTCTTTAGGCACAATTACGTTAAGAGTCACCACATATATTTTTCTTTCAACACAACACAATTGTTCATTTATTTTCTTTTTTTATTTTTCTTCTTTTTCAAGTGACTCTTATTATTTTTTTCAAACGTGCACCATTCTCCTTATTTCAATTATTCCCCTCACAAATCAACCTACCACCCCACACTTTAACTGTTTCATATTTCATACATTTCCAGTGCTTACTAGAGGTGACAAGGTTCAAATAGATGAT
>ML402982.1:0-11749 GCA_005239525.1 Nicotiana knightiana
CAAATTCGGGATTTGTGATGTAATTTGATAATTTTGATGTGGGCTTCACTCCTTTAGCATATACTAATGATATAGTACTGATTTTGGTTAGATTCAGTGCGATTTGTGGCCGAGTCGAGCAGCAAGGGCTTTGCGAAGTAGAGTTTTGGCTTGATTGAGGTAAGTAATGCTTCCTATCTTAGTTCTGAGGGTTCGAAACCCCGAAATATATGCTATATGATTATAATTTAGGTGACGCACATGCCAAGTGACGGGCGTGCAGGTGTACACCGAGCGATTCGTGGCCTGGCTCATCCCATGGAACCGTCTAGTTTCGGATTGATATCCGCACTTCTATTTATGTGGTTAATGTGAACATGCTAGAAATCATGCTAAGTCAAATGCTAGGGTTTCACGCTGAAAATGATGAGACCGAGTGGTTGCATAATATTGTCTCTCTATGTGTTTATTTGATTTTGTATACTCAGTCCTGTCATCTAGTAGCTGTTTCAGATTGATATCCGCACTTCTATTTATGTGGTTAATGTGAACATGCTAGAAATCACGTTAAGTCAAATGCTAGGGTTTCACGCCGAAAATGCTGAGACCGAGTGGTTGTGTATTGTTGTCTCCTTATGTGTTTATTTGATTTTGTCGCCCTAACAACAAGTTGTAGGATGCGGGCACGTCTATCACTTGGAAGTCTACATCGAACCAGGTTGGTCCCATCTGTAAGCACAAGGTGATTTCTCCCATAGTGGACCTCTGCGAACCATCGAAGGCCTTTACATTGATCTCTCCTTCTTTTATATCATGTAGACTTTTGCCCAATTTCTTGAGTGTGATCAGCAGACAAATGTTGAGGCTGGAACCCCCATCAATTAAGATCCTTGTAATGAAGTGGTCCTCACATTGCACAGTGATGTGCAGTGCTCTATTATGCCCTAACCCCTCGGGCGGCATCTCATCTTCATGGAAAGTAATCTTGTGGCTTTCTAGAACCTGGACCACCATGTTTTCCATCTCCTCGCTGGTGATATTGTTTGGTACGTATGCTCAGTCAGCACTCTCATCAAGGCGCTCTTGTGCGTCTCAAAATTCTGTAATAGAGAGAGGATAGATATCTGAGCTGGTGTCTTGTTCAACTGGTCGAGGATTGAGTACTCCTTGGCTTGGATCTTTCTCCAATGATCGTCTGAACCTGTCTGAATGGTGGGAGGACGGTTGGTGGCCTGCTTGCTAGATTCAACCAAATGTTCAGGGGTATAAACTCTACCAGTTCTGGTCATACCCTGTGCAGCAATGGCTTCCTCAGACTTGCTTTTACCCTTTCTCCTTGCTTCAGCTGTGTAGTCCCATGGGATGGCATTTGAGTAAAAGAGTGGCGTTGTTGACATTTCCACTGGAATAGGTGTGGTCATCCTCATTCCCACTGGATTATATGTTATAGACTGCCGGACTGCTACTTCGAGTGGCCGTACAAACTCAACTTCGATCGGCACTGGGGCCTTTTCCTCTGCGGGCGATCTCGATTCAAACTCAAGTAGAATGGACATGTTTACCTCAGCATCCTCGGATAGCTGCATCTAAACCACAATTGGGTTGAGAGTAATTGCGGGCTTCTTCAGATCACCTTCTGCAATAAGCCCAATTGATCCCTCAGGATCCTAATCATCATCTACTTCAATCATATGGACACCACCTTTATGGTCTGGCAGCGGATTATTGCGAACATTAGGAGCAGGGTCCTTGTCTACAATGATCTTGTTGTCTATGGGGGTTGGTATCTTGTCTTTCAAGGAACAACATTCCTTGATGGTGTGTCCCTTCATGCCGGAGTGGTAAGCACATGATTTGTTTGGGTTGATCCACTAAGAAGGGTTCTCAGGGGTGGCAGCAGGAATGGGTGTGACGTAACCGGCGGCTTTGAGTTTTTCATATAGTTGATCAATGGGCTCGGCTATGGCAGTATACTGTTTTGGAGGGCGACGGTCGAAGTTAAGGCGAGGTCTTGGGAAGTTTTGGCGAGTAGGTGGTGATTGGTAGTGAGAAGGTTGGGGATTGTAGGCTTTGTAAACAGGGGCTGGTTGGGAGTATCTGGGCGAGGTAGGCTGATATGTGGGTGGTGGAGCTTGATATGCAGTTGAGGGTGCTTGGTATTGAGGTGAAGGTGCTTGGTAACTTGGAGCTGGTTGGTATGTGAATGAGGGTGCTGGATATACATGGTATTTGGGCGGGGACTTGGCTTGTTGGGCAACCATTATGGCTCCCACATCCCTTTTCTTGGACACACCACCTGACTGCAAAGCTTTATTAGTAGCCTGCAAAGCTTTAAAGTTGGTAACCATATCGCTTTTGATGCCCTCTTCGATTCGCTCTCCCAATTTGATGATGTCAGAGAACTTGTGACCTTCGACCATCATCAGCCGCTCGTAATATTGAGGATCCTGAGCTCATACAAAGAATTTCTTCATTTGTTCCTCTTCTAAGGCTGGCCTAACCTTGGCAGCTTCTGACCTCCAACGAGTAGCATACTCGCGAAAGGTCTCCATTGGCTTCTTCTTTAAATTCTGGATGTAGAATACATCCAGAGCATTCTCCTTGTTGAACCTGAATCGGTCCATGAAGTCTGTTGCCATGCTTACCCAATTAGTCCATTTCTTTGGATCCTGGCTGATGTACCAGAACAGTGCATCTCCTTTCAAACTCCTCATGAAGAGTTTCATGCGGATTCTTTCATCTTTTCCCACGCCAACCAATTTGTCGCAGTAAGTTCTCAAAAGGACTCTTGGATAACCAGTGCCATCGAACATCTCGAACTTAGGAGGTTTGTACCCCTCGGTAAGTTCGACATCAGGCTGTATGAAAAGATCTTTAGTTCAGCCCCTCAATCACTTTAACTCCTTCAACGCCCTGAACTCGGTTTGTCAACTTCTTGAGTTCCTCGTCCAAATTCCTGATGAGCCTATCCTTCTCGTCAGACTCAGGGGTATGCATATGCGGTGTGGAACGGGCCACGATTTCCACATAAATGGGATTATTGTAGACCTGGAAGTGGTCTTTTGTCTGATCCTGGAGAGGTGGAGTGTTATGGTGACAGGCATTGCATTGTGCTGGCGGGACTTGGTCCTTGGGGTGATTCAGTTGTTTAGGGATGTTTTGTGGTAAAGTGGGGTTCTGAGCATTTGGGAAGTGGACATCCGGAACATTGAGGGAAAGTGATAGGTGAGCCAAATTCTTGACTTGGTCAAGTTCCTCTTGGAACTTCAGCAGCTTCTTCTCCAGTGGAGACATACCCTCTTGCAGAACCTGAATACCCCGACCATCAGCGATCTCAACCTGTTCATCCCTATTGTCTTTTCTGACGCCGCTTGCCTCTACCATCTTAGTTTTACCCTTGCTTTTTTCCTTTGGGAGGAGTAGGAGGAGGAGTAGGAGGAGGGCCCTTCGATCTTGTGCGGTAGGCGGATGATTCCAGAATGCACGAACTAACCTTTGGGGAGGGGAATAGTAAATAAAGAAAATAATAAAAAAAAGTAATGAAGTTAGTGAGGAGTCATAAAATATTGCGATATTTAAACACGTAGTGTAGAAATGTAAAGCGTATCCTAAATTGGGGAACCTCTTGAGCCCGAGGTAGGCCTAGCGACAAATTAATTTGGAGAACTTAAGATGCTAAATGCCTCATTTTATTGATAATAAAATAGACAAATCCAACACGACTCTAAGAATGCGAAAAATATAAAATATCACTAATGGCCAGTGGCCTTATTACATCAGAAGGAAAAGTAAAGACAATCCTATCTACTTTGTCCCAGAAGGACCTTCCCCAGACTCGGCATCTTTGTTTGCCTTGATCAGCGTCCCCATCTCGCAGAGTCCCAGTAGCAAGTAGGTCCTGGCTAGAATTCCTCCTTCGGCTCCCTCGGCCTTCTGACAGGTCTCGATCCTCCTAATGAACTTCTCCTCTAAGTCAACTATGCCTTGCTCCAAGTGTTCTAGCCTCTGGGTGGAGGTGATGGCCATGTCCTTCCATTCCTCTATCAGCTTCTTGTTGGCCTCGTGTATTTTGTGATGATCTTCTTCACAATCACGGAGCCTCTTGCGCAATTGGTTGAGTCTAGTCGTTGCCTCAGCCTTCTCATCTATGACCCTGTGGCCTAGAGAAAACCCTGGCTCGATACTTCCACCCCAGTTATCTTCCAACCATCCCAGATAATAAGGAGAGTAACCAGCATGATACCTGTCGGGTTTAATAGTGTCCTTTTCTAACCGGATCTTGCAGTACCACAGATGCTGAGCTTGGCACTTATGAGGGCTGTCGTCGTTTTGGAAATTTGCCTTAAGATGACTCATCTTCTCGACCCTTGGTATAACTTGCTTCCTTCTTACTTGCCTCATGACTCGGATCGGGATGTAAGGATACGTCCCTCTTAGACCAATCAATATCAGAAATGGGGTGTCTTGAGTTCGGATGATGAACTCATCAGTTGGGAACTACTCAAACATCCACTGAATCTGATCCTCGGTCAAGTTTGCTAGTAACTCGGCCCATCCATTGGCATTTTCCGGCTGAGAAAACATGTTGGGGATGTAGTTCATACACTTTGGATGATAGAAAGAAATATGATCATCCCAAATTCTCCTATGGATGTCCTGACGGTATTCGCCCTTTTGCAAATGCTCAGTAAGCCACAACTGGAGTAACAGATTGCAACGCTCGAAATGTTTTGCCCCTTGTTGACACTTTTCCAAGGATCGGTACATGTCAGCAATGATCATTGGCACGATACTGAAGTCCTGCCCGTCAATCCCTTCCATCAGAGTCTTGGTAACCATAGCCAACCTGGTGTGGATTCTTTCTTTCTTTGTCGGGAACACCATCAGACCCAAGAAGCATACTATAAAGACGATACCCGGCGGTGAATGTGCCCTAGAGAAGTAAGGGCGAACTCTTTCTAATGAGTGCGGTAAGACTGGCTACGACCATACCTCTCGTACAAATAGTCAAAGGGGATGTACGAGTCTTTCAAGTAGACCAAGTCTGGATTTTTCTTTAGCACCATCATCTTGAGAAAACCTCGGCATGTACGGTTTTCAGGCATCAATAACTCTGGAGACTCCCAAGCTAAACCGGCTAACCCTCCTATTTCCTCTAGCAATGGTGTCATCTCATTGTTTCCAAAGCGAAAGACCGACCGATCACAGTCCCAGAACAGGGTAGCAACTTTTATCATCATGTTGTTAGGCTGAATGTCCAGAAGAGAGGGTAGGTTGCCCAAGTGTTTTCTGATGACTGTTTTGTCACTGGAGTGAAGATCCTCCCACCAGTTTAGTAGTTTGGGCTGGATATTGGTGACCATGTCGAATCTGGGGACCTCGTGCCTCATTTCTGCAAAACAAATAGGTTAAGCCCTTACCCCCACTAGACTCGACTATTTAACATCAATAATTAGCATGAGCATTTACTTCTCCAAATAAATGCACAGAACGTGAAGGCGTCTGTTTGGATTCCAAGGAAACCCAATGGACTTTGGACAAGGCTATCTTAAAGGCTGTTGTGCGGACAACACGTTAGCCTGGCTAGGTTTGACCATGATGCATGCAACATACAATAGAATAAGGTTTCTATGGGGTTTTAGACCGGTACCCTTGAGCGGACAACTCAAGGGGAAGGCACGAAACTGTCGACTGCACCGCTGATCGACTGATTTTACCGCAAATATGCCTTTCCGAATTTAGGTGTAATAATATTGGAATAGAGCAAACACTCATTGTAAGCTGCTATAGGATATTTTTTTGGTACGAGTGGAATATGAATGCGGAGCATGATATGTAATAAATAACATTTAAACAAGTAGGCATGTATTTTCACATTTGAGGAAAGCGGTAAAGAAAGGAAATACAACAGTTATAATTGAAAGCAGTTACAAGGAAAACACGAAGATACTTCAGTTTTGTTTAGGCAAAATAAATACTTGCGGGATTAAACAGTTAATCACATATAACGAGGAATAGGAAAGGGTATAAACATTTAAAAAGAAATTTAAAGGTCCAAATTCACAAGACAACCTGTAATGGTATAAGCCTAGGGATTATCCCCAACAGAGTCGCCATGCTGTCGCGTCCCCTTTTACCTCGCACGGGTCAGGTGCGGAGAGATCGGGTTTATGACATTTTGGACAACTTCTTAAAGGAAGAGGTTTAAGGAAGGGTCCCCACCTAACGATTTTGTGGTGCGTTAGGGCACCTAGAGTAGATAACTCATGAACTAGTTTGAATTACCAGAGATTGGGTAAGGGCTTGAAGTTATCCTAAGGGAAAGGTGTTAGGCACCCCTCAAGATCCACAGCTGTGGGTCCCAGCCAAGAAGTATTGTGAATTTGTACGGTAAAGAAATAGTAAGTAAGGTTCATATAAGAGGGGATTTCAAACAAGTATGAAAATCTTTAAAGGTTTTGGGAAACATTAGATTAAAAACATTTGAAAAGAATTGTCCTAGGTTTAAAGTAATACCGATCACATCAATGAAATACCCGGTATGTCACATCCTCAATGAAGGGCTACACGTGGTATTAGCGCACCGGTCATCATATCTGTATCTACCCTTCCCACTCCGTAGAGGTTATTTAAAGAAGCGCGTGCTGGTCACAAAAGCTTATTGCGTGCTATTACCCGTCCCATCCTATAAGTCCTGGAGGGTATTTTGGACTACTAATCCTACAATGTGAGTACTAGGCTGAACCCCTAGGCTTTAAAAAGATAAAATTCTAAGCGGCATGTAAAACAAATAGGACTACAGATATGGGAACACATAAAGGCAGTTAAAGGGCTCACAGATCCCTCCACAGGTAAACACATAAATAGTACGTCTCAAACATAACCAAGGTCTCAAAGATAGGACTTAAAACAGGAGTTTTAAGTTGGAAAACAACAGGTTTTGGGTTTCTTGAAACTCAGTAATAAAGCAGGAAGTTTAAAAGGATAGAATAGTTTTGAGAAGAGTGATTGATTAAAAATCTAGTAATTTAAAGACAATAACAGGAATTGAAAGGTGCGTAGCAGTTTAGAAGTCTGCAATAAAAAGAGACGAATAACTTTTAGAAATCGATAATCAGAATTAAAGAAAGATTTTAAATAAAGCAGAGTAATTTCAAACAGGAGTGACTTACTTTGAAATCCAATAATTCAAAATAGGGAAAGAACCAGTAGTTTAAAGGAGTTTTAGTAAAAAAAAGAGAGTGAGTGCACAATTTCAAAACCCAATAATTTTAAAACAGAACAAGGATTCAAACAGAATGATCTTGAAGAGAGTGAACTGATTCTAAAATCCAGTAATTCGAAAAACACACGGAGCAGGAGTCTAATAAACTTCAGCAAAGAGGAAGTGAATGCATGATCAGTGATTTGAAAATAGGGTAGGGGTTTTAAGAAAAATAGGGTGAACTTCATAAAGGATAAAAACAAGAGTGAAGGCAGCAAAATTTTAAGGATTTCAAAAGAGACTAATTACTTCTAATATCAGCCAAGTGTAAAATGATTAATTTGGTTTTAGTGCGTATTAGGCCTAAGGTTTGCCTAGGCGGGCGTATACACTGCCTATTTGTTTTAAAGGTGAACATGCAGATTTTAGGTCTGATTTTAAAGATGTGCAGGGTAATACATTTGCAGAAACGTTTCAAACTAATTAATCATATTTTAGCGAGATTATTAGATTAGATACATATTAACTAGGTGTTTAACAGAGTATAGTTGAAAACAGACATGCTGAAAGCGAAAAATCCTACGGAACATGGTATCTAATGCATACATGAGTGCCTAAAACATGGTTTCTAAATGTGGTTCTTATGAAGATGCAGCAGCAGTAACATTATGGAAGTTTTATTACTTTATTAGAGTTGTTAACTGTGAGCAGGGCTTGTGAGATGTCATGAATATAATATATATGCTGAAATAAGAACCTAAGCATGATTTCTAATGCATGTCCTAAAGATGTCTATTGCACACATAGGGAAATAAATCCTATGGTCATGATTCTACCCATTACTATACTAAACATGCATAACCCCCTCCCACATTCACTATCCAGCCCCAATATCTGTTTACAAGTTATTACAAGCCAAGAATAACAAATTACATCATTAGAAGAAAACAAGAAGCTACTTGTATAGGGAGCCTTCAATCAGGCCCATTCTTTCAACTTCAATCCTTTCGAGCTTCACATCCTTACATGTTCTGGATGCGGCAAAGCTCCCTAGGGCCCTCGTGGGTCCCTAGCCAATACCAACACCCAGATATAATTTCCAAAATTAAGCATGTGCAGTGTAGAATTACCAGCCTCAGTGTGTCAAAGTTCAGAGGGAACTCATGGGTTCCCTAAGCAATGCTCACACTGAGGGGGTAGAACCTAAGTTTTCTAGGAATAGTGTGAGGTGCCAGGAATGGGTTTAAAAGAGGAACAGAGTTTTAGAAAAGACAGGATTCAGTTGACAGACTTTGTAAACTGAAGAGTTGCTTTTAGAACTAACTTCTGAAAACAAACAAAAGTACCAGACCAATCAAACAAGTTCAGTAATACATAGTTGCACACAAGGGCAATGAGAATAGGGGACAAATAAGCCACATAATAATCAGGAGGAGATACATAGATTTAATAAACTTGTTTAGACATAGTTGCACAAATCAGAGAGGTTCAAGGGATCAGGGGACAGAAGAGTTAAGCTAAATAGGATGTTGAACAGCCTAATAGATGCATATAGGAATAGACTGAACATATGTAAACATTATTAACTCAGCCAAGGCATATAAGTCCTAAAGAGATAAGGCATGGTAAGTACTAATAGAGAAAAACAAGAGATAAATCACATGTTGAACAGCAGAAACACAAATAGAAGAAAGTTAGGAAGATGACAAACTGAAATAGTAGTAAACACATTGGTTTGAAACTGGAATATTAATTAGAACATACCAGTGAGAAAAGAGCAGGCAGAATGAAAGATAAAAATGAGCAAAATGATTAGCCTTGGCTTACAGACAGCTAACAGTAGACAAGAGCAAAATAGAGTAGTAGTAGAGCAAAGAGCTTTGTAAGAAAGAAAAATTTTTAGCACAAGAAAGCTTAGAACAGTGATGTTGTTCCTTTTTTCTCTTTGTTTAATGAAAGAGAAAAAGTATATATAGTTTGAAAACAAGCAGTAAATAAGGTAAAAATCAAAGTCAAGTAGTAATTAAGGGGGCTCAGAATCAATCAGTGTAAAATCAGCAAAGATACTCCCTTAATTGAAGGAGTTGAGTTCAAATCAGTAGTAACAGGCAGCACATAAGGAAAGTTACCATATGTAGCTTGGAGAATATTCAAATAGTGTAAAATCAACATAAGTACCCCTTAATTGAAGGGGTTAAGTTCGAACGGTTAGCAAGCAAATAGAAAATAAGGGAAATAAAGTCAGCATCCTACTAAGTAAGGAAATAATAAAGATCTGTTAAACAAAACAATCACTCCCTAAAGTCAAGGGATTCAAATTCAAACGGTAAAAAACATAGTTGCATAAGGAAAAGTAAAAATCAGTCAAGACTCAATCAAGGAAAGAATCAGGTTTACTAAACAATAAGACAAACAAGTAAGACCAGGTTCAGGAACTCCAATTAAGGAGCGATTCAGTAAAATCAATCAATTTCAAGAAACGAGTAGCATTCTAGGGTTTTAAAGAAACTTTTAAACCATCAAATAAGGGAATCAGAATCAGTCGAGAGCGAGTTATAACACCATACTTCATCATATAAATAAGTAAGGCAAACAATCGTAGCAAACAGGCAGACTTAGCAACATTGTCAGAAAGAGGCAAGGGATGAACACGCATATAATCACGCAGAGATGATGCAAGTAAACCAAAGACTCGTTCGAAGCATGATAATTACAGAAAACCTAGGAGGAATCAAGCAGCAAGAAGACCCAAACACAGAAGTCCAAAAAAAATTAAGGCTTTTAACATAAACAAGATAAAAGTCACAAAATCATCACGATATGTAGAGAACAGACTTAAGAACGAAAGGAAACTCAGTTAAAAACTAGCACATAAGAGGTTTTGAGAAACCCTAGTTTTGAAAGGAAACCAAAACGTTTTAAAACTGAAGAACCTCAGAGATCGAGTTGAGAATAGTGTAAAACATAAGAGAATAAGTTTAAATCGTTAAAAATACAGAGATTTAAGAGGTTTAAGCCAAAATTAGGGTTTCATAAGATACCAGAGAAAAATAGGGGAACCTACCGTGAAACTCAGGGATAGTGGTGGTTATAGCATAATCAATTCAAAACCCCACCGGAGAAATGCCGAAAACAACCCAAGCAGGAGCTCCAGTAGTGAGTTGGGCATGGTTGAAACCCTTAAAGGTCTCAGAGACGAGGTGAACCAGAGAAAGGAGGCGTTATGGAGGTTGGTGGTCGAAAGAATGGTGGTGGTCGGAGGTGGCCGGAGAAGAGAGAAACTTCATCGGAGAAGGAGGTGAATAGGGAACGTTCTAGAGAGAAGGAAGAGAGAGTGACCAGAGATAGAGAGAGAGAGTCGGTCTCGAAGAATGAGGGATGGGGGAAGGGGTAGTTAGGAATTAATTATGGTAAGAACGAATCTGGGCCGTTGATTTCATTTGATCAATGGCTTATATTAATTGGGGGTTGGGCCGGGTAGAGAATTGATTTGGGCTGGGTCGTTTAGTGGTCTGATGGGTTGGGTAATTGGGTTAAAATGTGGCTAAAATTAAAATAAATGCGGCTAGATGTTGAATACCCAATAAAATAGATAATTAATTAATTAAAATAGACAATAATTTTATAAAAATGAAATTAAGTTAAAATAGGTAAAATCACAGTAATTAACTAATATTAGGTGTAAAAATGCATAAATTTCGAATTGAAATAGTGCAAAAATGTCCAATTGGGCCATAATTGTAAAATTATTGTAATTGAAATTAAATAAGACCCAATTGGCTAATTTGTGAAATAATTGAGTTTCATTAGATAAAAAAATTGATTATAAATAACATACTGAGCAGGGAAATACTTTTAAATTATTTCTAGCATAATTTATGAATTATTTAAATATGAAATATTAAAATAAACAGGAAAATAATTTAATAAAAGTATGGGAAAATAGGGAAAAACACTCATTACAAAGAGTAATTTTGAGGGCTTATATGCAAGTTCAAAAATAATTTGAGGAAAAATTGGATATCAACAACAGTTTTGAGGTTTTGAAGATTTTGATCTTTCGAAAAAATTTGAGATAAGAGGGTACAGATCAACTTAAAGATGAAAAGGTTGAGTGTGTAACAACAACTTTTTTGAGGAAAATATTTCGGCAATTATGATGCATGGGACTCCTGATGAAATTAGTTCATTTGTAGCTAATTAGTTCAAAAGTAGTTTGGGATAAAGTGAGAATCTTTTCAGTTCATGATCCATATGCAGTTATTTCAAATTATGCGGAGTGTAGAGTACATACCTTATAATCTTGATGAACCAGGTTCTTCACTGAAAGTTCTCTTGTGTAAGACAGATTTTTTCCAAGAAAATAAGGATAATTGATCACGCTCAACTATGTCTAATAAAAGACTAAGCGGGCGTTGTAAATATAATTCGGGGTATTACGCCCAGAGTCGATCCCACAGGGAATTTACGTATCAATTAATTCATCAGAATACACAACTTTTACTCAATCAATTCTCTCAAGACTTTTTAATATAACTTGGTGATGTTTTACTAATTCTACTGACA
>ML402983.1:0-33464 GCA_005239525.1 Nicotiana knightiana
ATAATTGCGTTTTTTGCAGAAGATTTGTAGAAGTTTTAGTCGTTTTTGATTTGTAAAATGATAGAAAAATATCAAAACAGAGTATATCGCAAAAACAGAGTCGTACAATTTGAATAGAAAGAGACGAAAATTAATACAACGTGATTTGCGTTTAAAAATATCTGAAAGAATCTTTAATTCCCCAATATTAGCGCGCATAAATAAGGAATTCTACTACTACAATGATTCCTTATTTAATGAAATATCTGGAAGAATATTTACTTCCATAATTGTAGCGCCTAAATAGGAAGAATACATCTCCTATTATTCTTTATTTAATGAATGATATTTTTTTTGTAGAAAATCTGTTAACAGGTCGGATAAATTACAAACCATGAACATTTTTAATAATAAAGTTTTCTATATGGTATAGGAAGAAAAAAATCCCTTAAAAAAATAAAATGGGCCCAAATTGATTTTTTATTACACATTATCAGCGGGCTCACTTTTTTTTTAATTTTTAATTTTAAGCGCTTTCATTTATTTTATTGTTTTTTCTTTTTCTTTCATATATCAGCCTTTAGGGTGATATTTATTTCACTTCAAACAAGAATAGGGGTAAGTAAATACCCGTTTAATTTAAGTGTTCAAACATATTTTCAGAACAAGTTTAATATTTTACCAATAAAGAAATAAGAGTTTATTATTGACTACTGATTACTTGCAAAAGTTGAATCCATAAGAATAAAAACGCAAATAAAGAAACAAGAATTTGCATAAAAAGCTGGCTGATTGTCATGTTGACGAAGAAAACTTGAGTCAAAGTGACCTTGCTTCAGAGAACCTAACATATATAGTTATCGTAGTAATTCTTACTTTCATTGGATAAATGGAATACTATATTGGCAAATGAAGTAAAAGATCAAGTAAGTCAAAATTCCAAGGAGTAAAGGGACAAGCGAAAATTCAAACTTTAAGAAAGATTTTTAATAGTAATAATTATGTTTGTTTTCTAAAATGCTTTTTTTTTAAGAACTTTTTAAATTTCTCCGTATTTTTTCTCAACCCACACTATTTAAACTTTTTTAGAAAGATTTGAATGTGCCGCTTGACCTCCATTACCATAATGGTTTGCTATTTAAGGACGACTCAAGCTTTTAGCACAGAGACGAATTCATGATTTAAATTTGATGATTTTACAACTTTAATTTGAAATTTTACTGTCGAACATATTCTACTTTAGGAATTATATATGGATTAATATAATATACATCTGCTGAATTTTTTTTACATAGATATATATAATTTACATAGAAAATACTGGATTTGAGCATGCTACATCTGCCTCTAAATTTTCTGCGGTTACAATATTTGCATAGTGGGCCGTTAAGGTGCTGCCCTGCTCATTCAGACCAACTTTTGAAGACAGCATAGAACAGAAGTCTTCGATAAGGCAAGTAGCTCTCTTAAGAATTTGCCTTAAATTACTTTTTAGAAAAAATGATGAGTATACAGCCTGTTTAACCAATCTTCTCAAGAGGATAAAAATACTTTTTTTCCTAATATGATGTGTTTGGCCAAGCTCTTTTGGGAGAAAAAAGTGCTTTTGGGAAGAAGCAGAGCAGTTTCTGATAAGCAGAAAAAAATAGTTTCTCCCCAAAAGCAGAAGCATAAATAGTTGACTTTTCTTCTTACCAAAAGTACCTTTAACAAAATATAGCATATATCAAAATAATCGTTAAACCTAATACTTAAGATGTATAATTATTTCTTATTATTTTTAGATAGCTTTCTAATATATTTTGGCTCCCATAATTTTGCTGGTCAACGTGGTTTTGTGCCAATAGGCCACGCACGTACCTGATTATTCATGATAGCTCCAGAAATTAGGCCAAAATATCATAGGAGCGGCTCCACTCCACTCTCATATAGGTGAATTCATCAAGTGTATACTGTTTCTAAATATACCATTCATAAGAAATTTGAATTCATTAAGAGTTACAACTCATCCTCCCAATTAGTAGCAGTCAAGCACTCCCTTTTAGTGCTTCAGTGTCAATATTGACTTGTTATTACATATATGAACCTACTTCATGGGATCTCCAATCACATAGGTTGCTTATCATCTCTATTGACAATATATCGGCCTTAACTCCATCTTTATTGAGGTTTGAAGAATTAATTTTCTTACAACATGTTTAGTCAGAGGATCGGCCAAATTTATTTCTGACTTCACATAGTCAATGGAAATTATTCCATCTCTTAAGAGCTGTTTAACGACATTAGTCTCAATTTCATGTGTCTATGCTTACAATTATAAGATTTATTCTTTGCAATAGCTATAGTCGCTTGACAATCACAATACATAGACACGGGAGACAATACGTCATTTAGTAAAGGAATATTAGCTAAGAAGTTTCTTAGTCACTGAGCCTCTGAACCAGCTAACTCTAAAGCTACAAACTCTGATTCCATAGTCGATCTAGCAATGATTAGAATATAAAACTTTTGAATAGGATGATGCATTACTATTGAAGCATCTGAATGTTGTAAAATAACATGGAAATATTAAAAATAACACTGTTGAATATATATGGTGTAACGACCCGACCAGTCATTTTAATCTCTAGCGCTTCGTTCAGCGGTTTGAGGCCATGAGCAACTTTATTTCAGGAATTATGACTCGTAGGTGTGGTCGAAGTTGAATTTCGGAGTCAAATTGGAAAGAAAATTCTCATTTCGGAAGCCTTAAGTTGGAAGAATTGACTAAGATTAAAATTTTGAGTAAACGACCTTCGAATCAGGATTTGAAGTTTCCAGCAGCTTCGTATGATAATTTTGGACTTGGGCGTATGTTCGGATCGGGAGTTGGATAAACCGGGAGCATTTCGGCGCATATTATGGAAGATAGCATTTTAGAAGAATTTCATAAATCTGGGTTGAAAGGCATTTCAGTATTATAGATGTCTGTTTCGGATTTCGAGCCTAGGAATAGCTCCGTATGGTGATTCTGGAGTTGGGAGCGCGATCGAAAGTGAATTCGGATGTCCGTAGGTCATTTTGAAGTCATTTGGCTAAAGATAGAAATTTGAAGGTTTTTGAGAAATTTGACCGAGAGTTTGACTTTTTGATATCGGGGTCGGATCCCAATTTTGAAAGTTGGAGCAGGTCCGTAATGTTGAATATGACTTGTGTGCAAAATTTGGGGTCAATCGAACGTGATTTGATAGGTTTCAGCATCAGATGTAGAAGTCTAAAATTTCAAAGTTCATAAAGGTTGAATTGGAGTGCGATTCATGATTTCAACGTTGTTTGATGAGATTTGAGGCCTCGATCAAGTTCGTATTATGTTTTGGGACATGTTGGTATAATTGGTTAAGGTCCCGAGGGCCTCGGGTGGATTTCGGAAGGTTAACGGAATGGATTTCGGGCCAAAATAGCTGCTGAAATTTCTGCTGCAAATCTATTTTGGACAGCAACTAATGCAACGAAGAGCTAACTTTGAAAGCATATATATCAAAATCTACAAGGAATCTGAAAATATTTAAAACATAAAAGTTGTAGCCCTTGCATTCTGGTTTCGATAAAGTTAAACCATTCATGATTTGGGAATTTGATAAAAAAGTTATGATTGATTGAAGATGGCTGGTGAAGGAGTTTCGACAGAATTTTCTGATGCATGGAGCCGATTTTGGAAGCTCATATCTCGGAATATATAAAGAGTTATGTGGTGTACAACATATCAAATGAAAGATCTTCGAGTCTCATTTTTAAATATTCAAACCGTTTGTCATTTGGATATTTATACAAGGATATATGGGCGTTTTAAAAGAAGGTGTACAACAAGGGAAAATTATAATAGAATGTACAATCTGCACAGCGCAAGGTACAACTCGATGAAGCCTGGGCAGATTGTTTTAAACACGAGTTTTGGCCCATTTCTTTCATTTGGTTTGGACGATTTTGGAGAGCTCAAGGAGGGATTTTCACCAAGCAACACTAGGTAAGTGATTTCTTCCTATTTTTGAGTTAAATATGCGATATTACATGAATTTGAACATGGAAATTAGTAGGGAAATGAGATTTTTGGAAGAAAACCTATAAATTTTATTTTGGATTTCTACCACGAAATTGAGCATGGAATTTAGAGTAAATTGTATATTTGAGTTAGTAAGACTATGTGTAGGGTATATCTTCAAGAAATTTCGGAATCCAAGCACGTGGGCCCGAGGGCATTTTGGTCAATTCAATGAGCGGAGTTGAAAAATTATATAATTTGAATTTTTGCAAATATTAGAGTATATTTTTTATTGGTTTGTCATTATTTGGATAGTTTTGGGGCGTTGTGCGTCCAATGGAGTCGTCGGAAGGGCNAGATAAATCTATAGAGTTTGGAACCCTATCAAAATTGGCAAGTAAATCTCCAGAAAGGATTTAAATACTATTCTCATGTTTATTAAAAGGAGAATTTTATCACTTCATGGAACAACTAATTTCCTGATAAAAATGTGGTTTATTGGTGTGAATATGTGTAACTTTGGGTGCCTGAGTCGCATGTATGATTCGCGAGCAGGATGGCCCTATATTTCTGTATATTTATATGGGGACCCGAGTCGCAAGTATGATTCGCGAGCGGGGTAGCCCTAGTATTATGTTAACCACGTCGCATGTTCGATTCGCGAGCAGGGCAAATATATGCATCTATGGTTCGGGCCGTTCGACCCTCGACATTTTCTTGCACATGATAATTGCTACTTATTTCCTGTAATTATTACTGTTTATTGGCCTAAGAAGTTGTAAAATTGCCAACTGAAATGACGAAGATTTAATGTGTTAAATGTGAAAAGAAGCTTATATTTCTTATCCCTTATTATTATTAAATTTGCCTATGATACTCATTCTTAGCATCTCACTTGATTATACTAAACTGACTTATAGCAAGTGTCAAATTCGACCTCTCGTCACTACCTCTCTGAGGTTAGGCGGGATACTTACTGAGTACACGTTGTTTTCGAACTCATGCTACACTTGCTGTGCATTTTGTTGCACAGGTACTTCCAAAGCAATATGGCTGATTTGGAGACTTAGACGAGCTGCATCACTCGGAGACGACCCGCAGTCGGCAGAGTCTTCCTCTATGTATTGTATTTTCATTTTCATTCCTTGTCCAATTTGTATTTCGGGAAAGCTTTGTAGAATTTGTAAAATTCTTAGTAATTGCTCATGTACTTGTGTCACTAGGTTTTGGGATGTATTCGGGATTTATATTTTATAAAAAAATGGAATATTAAACAGTCGTATTTACTTAGCGGATTTTATTCAGTTATTATATAATAAAGTGAAAGGTAATGATTTCAAAAAAGCTAAAACAGGAACTTTAACTACTATTTAATAATTGGCTTGCCTGACAATGATGTCTGACGCCATCACGACCTTATGAATTTTGGGTCGTGACATATGGATTAATATAATATACATCTGTTGAATTTTTTTGAACTTACTGGATTTGTATGGTCCAAATGTGATAGGTTTGGTGTCTTTTGGATTATGAACCAAGCGTAGATCGATAAAACTTGACTTACAAAATTACTGGTGAAATATTATATTTCTATGAACCAATAATTCTTAGTGTAAGTCATATATCTTATCGATCATATTTTGGCCCCCATAATTTTGCTGGTCAACGTGGTTGTGTGCCCAATAGGCCATGCGCGTGCCTGGTTATTCATGAGAGCTCTAAAAACTAGGCAAATATCTCATAGGAGCGGCCCCACTCCACTCTCATATAGGTGAATTCATCAAGTGTATACTGTTTTTAAGTATACCATTCATAAGAAATTTGAATTCATTAAAAGTTATAACTCATCCTCCCAATTAGTCGAAGTCAAGCACTCTCTTTTAGTGCTTCAGTGTCAATATTGATTTGTTATCACCTATATTGTCACGACCCCAAATCCTAACAGGCCGTGATGGCGCCTATCGTGGAACTAGGCTAGCCAACCATCACATAACTACACATTTGTTTTAATATAATTTCTCAAAAATTAATAATAATGAGCAACATAGTATAAAAATTTTCTCTAAGTCTTTAAGCAAACATAATAATATAATCTACTGTCTAAACAAATCCCCTAGGACTGGAGTCAACCGATCACGAGCATCTAAGAATAAAACTAACACTGCTAATTTCATAAACCATGTCTCGAAATAAAATACTAATACTAATGAAGGAAGGGAAATGGAGAAGCTGCGGAGGCTGGACAACTACCTCGGAATCTCAAAAGCTGACGATAACGAACTCGAATGGCTACTGCTCCGAACCAGTACCTGGGTCTGCACACAGAGGTATATGGAGTAATGATGAGTACGCCAACTCAGTAGTAATAAAAATAAATCACAGTCTGAAGAATAAGAAACACACAGCAACAAATACACCAATCCACAAAATCGTAAAATATCAAGTCTCTATAAAGTATACATAAGTTCGAAAACCAGTTTCCGAAAAAATCCTTGAAACAAGTATAATTTCCAATATTTCTCATTAAAAATCCCAAAATATCAGTTTGAAAGATGAAACGAATCATAATCAAAAGCTCAGCAAAACATCATTTTTAAACCGCCCCTCGGGCAAAATCATCACTCGTAATCAGTCACTCAGCACCTCACCATCACTCAATAACAGTCACTCAGCACCTCACAGTCACTCAACATCAGCCCCTCGGGCAACCTCACTGTCACTCATGGCTCCCAATCACTCATCACTCAGCACTTGGCGCTCACACTCAGTAGGTATCTGCGCTCACTGGTGTGTGTACAAACTCCGGAGGGGCTCCTACAACCCAAGCGCTATAAACAAGACAAATCATGGCATCAATCACTCTCAGGCACTAGGCCTCTCTCATATCATAACATCCTCACAATATTGGCCCTCGGCCTCACTCATTTAGACACTCTTAACATGCCACTCAGGTCATAAATAAACGGGGTTCTCGACCCAAAAATAGTATTTCATTTCAAGAAATAGTAATATCATCAAATAGAAGTGTCAACAATTTCACAAGAAAGACTAAGTGTAAAAATCATAGTTTCAAAGTGAGGAATATCAGTAAAATAGCCCCCAAGGGGTTAAAACGGATCGGCACTAGGCCCCAAACATGGCTTACAACCCAAATATATCAAAACATGATAATACTATAAAATATATACATTAAAAGCAGTTTCGCAACTCACTAGTTGCCTAAAAAGGAACATTTTTCCAAATTTCCAGTTCGTGCACGCCCCACACTTGTCATCCAGTGTGTGCATCACTTCACAATCCGTGAAAGGATGTAAAGTCCGGGGTTTCACACCCTCAGGACAGGATTTAAAGATATTACTTGCCTCAAACTAGCCCGTAAAGCTATTCCGCGACACGCTTGCCTCTCGAATCAACTCCCGAGTGCTCCAAATCTATCAAGCTCAGATTTTTCACATCAAATTATGCTAAGAGGGTGAATTCCAATTGAAAAATATCAATTTTAGCACAAAAGCCGAAATTAGCCAAAACCCGACCCCTAGTCTCGCGTCTCGGAACTCAACAAACTTTATACCAAAATGATCCTCATCATCTCACGAGTCCGTACATATAAAGAACTCTGAAATCGGAGTCCGTTTGACCCCTCAAATCATCCCTAAAAGACCTCTTAAACTCAAGCCCTAATTTCACCTTTTTCTATTGATTTTCCCCAATTAAACATTGTTAATTTGGTCCTTAATCACATATAATCGAGTTATTGGGTCCAAAATCCTTACCTCAATGAAGAGCAATCGTCTTCCCTCTTCAAAATCGCTCCAAAAGCTCAAATCTCGTTCAAAAATGGAAGAAAACTCGGACTGCTCGTTATATATACACTGTCAAGAATTTTTGCGGTACTGTTCACGCGGTATTGTTCATGCTACTGTGAAAAAAATGCAGCAGCTTTTCTTCTAGTCTAAATTGATCCGTTAACCTTCCGAAATCCACCCGAGGCCCTGGGAATCTCAACCAAATATACCAACACGTCCCAAAATACAATACGAACTTAGTCGAGCCTTCGAAACATCAAAACATCAAAACACCAAAATCACATCGAATTCAAGCCTATGAACTTTTAAATTTCTAAATTCCACTAACGATGCCGAAACTATCCAAAACACCTCTGATTGATCTGAAATTTTGCACACATAACCAAAATGACATTACGAACCTGTTCCAACTGTCGGAATTCCATTCCGACCCCGATAGCCTATTTTCCACTGCCGAGCGGAAATCGCCAAAACCTAACTTTCGCCAATTCAAGCCTAATTCTACACCCGACATTACAAAAATATTCCGGGCACACTCCTAAGTCCCAAATCACCTAATGAAGCTATCTGAGCCATAAAATCTGCATTCCGAGGTCGTTTACCAGTAAGTCAATTCTTAGTTGACTTTTCTAACTATAAGGCTATTTTTAAAGACTAAATGACTAAATTCTTGCTACAACTATTTCGATTCCGAGCCTACCAACTCTAACACATCTAAATAGTATAACCAACCTATGAAAAGACAAAAACAAGAATAATAATGAAATTTCTACAGAATGACTGGCCGGGTCGTTACATTCTCCCCCACTTAAACACACGTTCGTCCTCGAACGTGCCTAGAGTTGTTCCAAACACCACCCAAATTGCTATGTAACCTACCATGCACATATTCAGAGGTGATCCCACGTCACTCTACCCCATATAGGTCTAATAGCACAACACAGTTGAAATTTCAAAATCCAATCCTGACCCATAAACCTTAGAACTAAATTTCCACTTCTGATTCCATTCACAAGATCAAATTTCCATGACTATAAGCTGAAATAGTCTGAACACGCTATATCAAGCCATATCCGCAGCACAAGATGAAATCACATAATATACCGCATGACTCAACACTCATAGCGATAACTCCTAATCTTAATCGCTGCTCATAACAACCCAATACCGGTAAATAACCTCTTATCAAACAAAACCTGACTTAAACACCTTCATTTGGTGCCGATGATGAAAGAAATACGTAGAAACCAACAACCATTCGTCCGATCAGCATCAATACCATCCAGAGCCATAACTTGTGCAACTCGTGCACTCAATAACAACATCCCAAGAGCTCAATTCATAAAATAGAGAAGACTCACACGAGAGGACTATCCTTCCATTACTCTTGCCATTACCACATCATGCTAAAAGCCTGATACACATCGTGAAACGATATCACACAAATCCGACACCAAGGATCATACCTCTACCTAACTGAGCTACAAAGCGTGATTCCATCCAACCGCTGGACCACATGACATACTCCAAGCCACCTTGCTCAAAATCAATAACCATGCAAAATCCGACATCAATTACTCAAAGTGCATTGCCATAACCACGGGAAAATTGGATGATATCGTGCCACCCGAACCAGAAAGAACATAACCAATACGTCTCAATCCTGCAACACCCAATTACTTACCTTACTCAAATCTCGCTATAAATCCCTGATAGAAGTACACCCTATGCACATATATAACCAACGATCACAACTCCTCGAAACACCGAAAGGTAACTCATAGATCACTCCAAAACACGAATAAGCTCAGTGACAATCAAATGGTACATCCCTCAACAATAGCAATTTGGGGTCAACAATTCCGACTCGGTGTAGAACACACCCATACTGGCCTACCAATAATTATATTCTAAATCAACTCTGGTCATCCAATACATGTAGATAACTCTCCAAAGGTTCATAATGACTAAATCATGACCTATACTAACACCTGACTAGCTTTGCTCGCATCCTCGTAGTTCACAACTACAAAAATAATCTGTTCATGAAAACTCCCAGTCTCAAAATCCATGAGGCACACCAATTACCATATCTGATCCCAATTCCACCACTCAAATATATAACACGCCCCTAACACTTTATCATTTCACGAGGGATACCCCCCATAATTCCTCCGTGTCACCAAGAAACCTTGAATATCAGCAGTCGATCCAACAAGAGAGAGTCGTAACACCAGTGAATCACCCTTATTCAAACACATTGCCTTAAACACATTGTTCTTAATGAATGTATACTCTTATCCAACCACCTAATAGTGGTATCCTTTACCTAATCATCTAAAACTGCCAGTTCTGACCTTCCTTCCAGAACTGAACCGTGACCTCACATATGCCACTCTCCAATATACCCAAAATACCACATACACCATGAAATCCTATGATAAATATGAGAACTTCATGCTTCCTTCCTAGCCACAAACAACTACGTACCCAACTAGCCAAGATTTTTCCATTTGATCCCATCTAGAAGCAAAATCACTATACATCACATGCCCTCACGCCAGTAGAAATATACATCTCTAACTGTGGTAGAAACCATCAAGAACTTCCAAATCACATTTGTACAACACCAAACCGCCAAGACTGAATCCTTCCAACTTAACCAAGCTGCACATGCCACAAAATTCCAAGAGAATTGCTAACAAACACCTGTAACAACTCATTACCTTATAAACACCCAAAGAACTAACCATATCCCTTATCATGTCGATCTGACGTACTATCAAGTTATCCTATTTATCCAAGTTCCTTCTGACTTACCTGCAAATTGATACTTCTTCTTGCCATAATATCGCAATTCTCAATCCCGACTCACCGCACGAAACCCGAGCATAAAAAAATATACCATCTAAGGCTCATAAGCCGCTGAATACTCTCTCAAACATCCCCAGAGCACCACATCAAAAATACTTACCCTGAATAGATTTCATGCGAATTTAAAGTCATTACCTTCGGTTTCCTGATACCGATGAATAGAATCCATGATAATGCAAATACACCACAAGCCTTGACACCTTCCCCGTAAATCTCGATTCTAGCCCTTCTCACACTTTGAAGATCCTCGATCGCTACATATAACCTTGAATCCATCTGAACCATTCTCGAACGTCATTCACTCTACGCAATTTCAATTACACTAACGAAGTAAATAGAACGAGTTGACACCGCTTGCAATCCACATACTAGGAAAGTAATCCACACATTTGGAGCAATAATCAAACTCATACACTGCACACACTACCCTTTCAATTACAACTCAATCATTCAATAAATTCCATTATCCGTAAGGTACATTACAACCTGTATCAAAGAATTTCCCGTTACTCGAGCCATTCCCAGTCTCCACCTCTGCAGGGCAATAACTGATTCACCAACATACCTCGAACCGAAAATAATACAACACATAATCGTGTAATCAACTTATCAATATCGAACTCCCCCACTTGGCTCAAAGCCAAGGATCAAGACATACAATAACTCAAGATGCCCACATATTATCACTGCCACCATACTGTGGTGGGATTCAACTACATCCTTCATACGCTCATATGACCCAGACCATCTAACCCTCAACTCATATGCAAATATCGCATTCACCATTGTAATGGTCATGCCAACTCCCACAAGCGATCTAAACTCAAATTACAACATACATCATTTACTGATAGAGAGAACTTACTACAAATCAACATAAGGGTCAAACACCTCAGGACAACCCGCAGGAGATACTCCTGCCTACTTAACCTTAGAATGATATCTCCCTATACACTTCCGAAAATCATAGTTATCATGCAATCATTATACCTTCCTACATTAGAACACAACCACTGCCTGCCCCCAAGACATCCCATTAAGCGGTATAAGAACCTGAAGCTGATGGCAACACTAACACTGGAGCTGTGGCCAAGGAATTCTTGAGCTTCTGTAATCTCTACTCACACTCGTTGACCACATAGATACCTTCACTGGACACCACGTGTCCCAAGAATGCTACTAAACTGAGCCAATAATTCACACTTGGAGAACTTCACACAAAGCTTCTCCTCCCTATATCCTTGTAATACCATCATCAAATGCCGAGTATGCTATCCCTGGCTACGAGAGTACGACAGGATGCCATCAATAAATACAATAACAAAAGAGTTATAACACGGCTGAATACACCAACAATCAAATACATAGACGCTGTTGGGGCATTGGTCAGCTCAAAAGACATCACAGGAACTTAGAACATAACAGGAAAACCCACTTCACTCCAAAACTAAGCTACATGAGAGGTCTTTCAATACTCATAACTCGAAGCCATATTCTAACTCAATACAGAAGTCAAATAATCAATGGTTCTTGCCACATATCTCGCCAATTCATTTTGGTCACAATCAAACAACCTGAATACATCTAACTATCCGATCACACTCACCATGTAGTCATCTAGTCACAAAGTTCCATCAATAAGGATAGAAACAAACATATAAGTCCCCAACACATGTTCTTACCCAATTGAAATCTCAACACTCAAACCATAGACAAAATCCGGTCTCAATTCCTTCTGACTGCCCCATTATTAACATGTTAAAAATCACATATCACCCATGGAAGTCACAAGTCGACGACGCACAAATGACACCAAGCGCTCGCGTGCGCATTCGAATACATGAAAGGAATTCAAGGAGTTACTCTTTTGGATGAAAAAAATGGATTCGCACGACAAGAATTCAAGAATGATTTATGTTTCCTAAGGGTTCTGCAGCCTCTCGAAGATAAGTACAGACGTCTCCATACCGATCCGCAAGACTCTACTAAACCTGCTCATGACCGTTGAGTCCTATGTAATCTAGAGATCTGATACCAACTTGTCACGACCTCAAATTCTAACAGGCCGTGATGTCGCCTATCGTGGAACTAGGCTATCCAACCATCACTTAACTACACATTTGTTTTAATATAATTTCTCACAAATCAATAATAACGAGCAACAAAGTATAAAAATTTTCTCTAAGTCTTTAAGAAAACATAATAATATAATCTACTGTCTAAACAAATCCCCAAGGACTGGAGTCAACCGATCATGAGCATCTAAAAATAAAACTAACACTGCTAATGTCATAAACCATGTCTCGAAATAAAATACTAATACTAATGAAGGAAGGTAAATGGAGAAGCAGCGGACGCTGGACATCTACCTCGAAATCCCAAAAGTTGATGATAACGAACTCGGATGGCTACTGCTCCGAACCAGTACCTGGGTCTGCACACAAAGGTGCAGAGAGTAATGATGAGTACGCCAACTCAGTAGTAATGAAAATAAATCAAAGTATGAAGAATAAGAAACACACAGCAACAAATACACCAATCCACAAAACCGTAAAATATCAAGTCTCAATAAAGTATACATAAGTTCGAAAACCAGTTATCGTAAAAATCCTTGAAACAAGTATAATTTCCAATATTTCTCAGTAAAACTCCCAAAATATCAGTTTGAAAGATGAAATGAATCATAATCAAAAGCTCAGCAAAATATCATTTTTAAACTGCCCCTCGGGAAAAATCATCACTCGTAATCAGTCACTCAACACCTCACCATCACTCAATAACAGTCACTCAGCACCTCACAGTCACTCAACATCATCCCCTCGGGCAACCTAATTGTCACTCATGCCTCCCAATCACTCATCACTCAGCACTTGGCACTCGCACTCAGTAGGTATCTGCGCTCACTAGGGGTAGGTACAGACTCCGGAGGGGCTCCTACAGCCCAAGCTCTATAAACAAGCCAAATAATGGCATCAATCACTCTATGGCACTCGGCCTCTCTCATATCATAACATCCTCACACTATTGGCCCTCGACCTCACTCAGTTAGACACTCTCAACATGCCACTCGGGCCATAAATAAACGGGGTTCTCGACAAAAAATAGTGTTTCATTTCAAGAAATTAGTGATATCATCAAATAGGAGTGTCAACAATTTCACAAGAAAGACTGAGTGTAAAGTCATAGTTTCAAAGTGAGGCATATCAGTAAAATAGCCCTCAAGGGGTTAAAACAGATCGACAATAGGCCCCAAACATGGCTTACAACCCAAATATATCAAAACATGATAATACTATAAAATATATACTTTAAAAGCAGTTTCACAACTCAATAATTGCCTAATAAGGAACATTTTTCCAAATTTCCAGTTCGTGCACGCCCCACACTCGTCATCCAGTGTGTGCGTCACTTTAAAATCCGTGAAAGGATGTAAATTCCGGGGTTTCACACCCACAGGACAGGATTTAAAGACATTACTTACCTCAAACTAGCCCGAAAAGCTATTCCGCAACATGCTTGCCTCTCGAATCAACTCTCGAGTGCTCCAAATCTATCAAGTTCAGAGTTTTCACATCAAATTATGCCAAGGGGATGAATTCCAATTGAAAAATATCAATTTTAACACAAAACCAGAAATTAGCCTAAACCCGACCCTGAGGCCCGCATCTCGGAACTCAACAAACTTTATACCAAAATGATCCTCATCATCTCACGAGTCCGTACATATAAAGAACTCTGAAATCGGAGTTCGTTTGACCTCAACTCATCCCTAAAAGGCCTCTTAAACTTAAGCCCTAATTTCACCTTTTTCTACTGACTTTTCCCAGTTAAACACTGTTAATTTGGTCCTTAATCACATATAATCGAGTTATTGGGTCCAAAATCCTTATCTTCAATGAAGAACAATCGTCTTCCCTCTTCAAAATCGCCCCAAAAGCTCAAATCTCGTTCAAGAATGGAAGAAAACTCAGGCTGCTCGATATATATACACTGTCCAGAATTTCCGCGGTACTGTTCACGCGGTACTGTTCATGTTGCTGTGAAAAAAATACAGCAGCTTTTCTTCTAGTCTAAATTGATCCGTTAACCTTTCGAAATCCATCCGAGGCCCTCGGAATCTCAACCAAATATACCTACACGTCCCAAAATACAATTCGAACTTAGTCGAGCCTTCGAAACATCAAAACACCAAAATCACATCGAATTCAAACCTATGAACTTTGAAGTTTCTAAATTCCACCAACGATGCCAAAACTATCCAAAACACCTACGATGGATATGAAATTTTGCACCCACAACCAAAATGACATGACGAACTTGTTCCAACTGTCGGAATTCCATTCCGACCCCGATAGCCTATTTTCCAATGCCGATAGGAAATCGCCAAAAACTAACTTTCGCCAATTCAAGCCTAATTCTACGCTGGACATCACAAAAATATTCTGGACACACTCCTAAGTACCAAATCACCTAACAAAGCTATCCGAGCCATAAAATCTGCATTCCGAGGTCTTTTACCAATAAGTCAACTCTCAGTTGACTTTTCCAACTATAAAGCTATTTTTAAAGACTAAATGACTTAATTCTTACTACAACCATTCCGATTCCGAGCCTACCAACTCTAACACATCATAAACAATATAACCAACTATAACGACCCGACTTCGTAGTCGTGATGGCGCCTGTCGTAGAACCAGGCAAGCCGCCCCTTTGTTTCTAAGCTAAATTCATATTCCAGTAAAAATGCAATTTCAAATGAATTTATTGATAATACTAAGAGTCTGAAGTTTAAAAACAATATTTGAAACAAAAATTAAAATCTCCAACCCCGGACCCGGTGTCACTCAGTCATGAGCTGCTATATAAAAAAAAATAAAGAATGAAGAAATAAGCAACATAGTCTCGAAATAAGTGCAACATGTGGAATAAGGATGAGAAGACGAGGTCGCGATTGCCAGCTGCTACCTCGACAACTCCAATGAAAACTCTGATAGCTGCTGAATATCCACTACTGGGTCCCGGTGTACCTAGATCTGCACACAAGGTGCAGGGGGTAACGTGAGTACACCAACTCAGAAGTACGAACCCAAACTATGGGCTGAGAGGTAGTGAAGGACAAAACCTCAGAAATTACAATAAATAATCTACAGAAATTAGACATGCTAACAGTTTATCAGAATGAGTAAATATGCCAAGTATGCTAGTATACACTACTTTCCATTATAAAAATATATGTATAAAACCAGTATGGATATGCACATAGTTCTCACAACCCTCACACAACAGTCCACTCAGTACCGTATATGGCTCTCAGGCCTAGGGAAAAGTCCATCCCGGAATGTACATAATCATTGGTGACCGTAGTTACTCCGTACTGAGGAAAAAGGCCAATCCAGTCCCACGGAGAAAGTCCATCTCCGGAATACAACACTCGGACAAGATTCATGTCCAGGGACGATCCATCCCTCACATAACATCCACTTCAGACACGATCCATGCTCAGGGAAAATCCATCCCTCATATAACATCTCTTCGGACAAGTTCCTTGTCCAGGGAAGATCCACCCCTTATCATCAATTGCGCTCACTGGGGGTGTAAAGACTCCGGAGGGGCCCTAGTGGCCCAAACGCAATATCAAGCCAACGAAGGCATGATTTAATATCACTGCGGTGTGCAGTCCGATCTCATAACTTTCCGAATAATAGGTTCTCAGCCTCACTCAGTCATTACTCTTCAGTCTCACTCACATGAATCACAAATGCATCCATCAGCCCTAAACAATGATAAGTATGCATATAATTAACAATACTGAGACTGAGATATGAAGTGGTATGCTATAACAGGACTGAGTATATGGAATCAAATAATCACAAAATGAGACTGTAATATACGACCACTTGGGTCTCAGCATTTTCAGCATGAAGCATAACATTTATACTTATCATGATTTCTAACAGGTTCACAATTACCACATTAACAGAAGCACATATATCATCAGGTAATAATCACTAAACAATACCATGGGATAAGCCATGACACAAATATTCGGTGCACGTGCGCACGCCCCTCACTTGGCATGTGCGTCATCTCAATTATAGTCATAAATCATTTAGCTCGGGGTTTCAAACCCTCAGAACCAAGTTTGGAAACATTACTTACCTCAAACCGGCTAAAATACTATTCCGTAGTGCCTTTGCCTCTAAATTCGGTCTCTGAGTTCTCCAAATCTACCAAGTTCAGATTTTTATCATCAAATTATGCTTAAGGAATGAATTCCAATTGAAAAGTACCAAATTTAGCTCAAAACCCGAAATTGGCCAAAACCAGACCCCCGGGCCCGCATCTCAGAACTCGACAAATTTTATACCAGAATGTTCTTCATCATCTCACGAGTCCGTACATATAAAGAACACAAAAATCGAAGTTTGTTTGACCCCTCAAATCAACCCTTAGAGGTCTCATAATCTAAAGTCCTAACTCCACCTTTTTCTACTGATTTTCATGAATTTAACACTGATATACCTATAATCGAGTTGTAGGGTCCAAAATACTTAACTCAACGAAGAACACTAATTTCCCATCTTCAAAATCGCCTCCACACTCTTTTCACGTTCAAAAATGGTGTTAAAAGGTCTAATGGTCGCGGAGGGTTTTAATTTATACTTTCTGCCCAGGGGTTCCGCACCCGCGGCCTTATTAGCGCACCTGCGGACCCGCACCTGCGCATATGACTTAAACCCTTGATTTTCGCACCTGCACTTCCACAGGTGCGACCACTCGTCCGCACCTGCGACCCCTTCACGAACAACCAAATCTGCACCTGCGCAAGGTCTTCGCACCTACAGACCTCCTTCCGTAGGTGCGACCACACCAGCAGCAGATTTGGTGCATATTTCCAACTCCGATCTTCCCGTTAATCTTCCGAAATCAATCCCGAGCCCCTCGGGACCCCAACCAAATATACCAACATAACATCTATGATCATTCAAACTTAGTTGAATTCTCGAAACACTAAAAATAACATCAAAATACCAAAATATCATCAAATTTCAAACTATCCAAAACAACTCCGATTGACCTGAAATTTTGCAGACATATCAAAATGACATTACGAACCTATTCCAACTGTCAGAATTCCATTACGACCCCGATATCCTAATTCCCACTGCCGACCGAAAATTACCAAAACTAACTTTCGCCAATTCAAGCCTAATTCTACACCGGTCCTCAAAAAATATTCCGAACACACTCCTAAGTCCAAAATCACCCAACGAAGCTATCCGAGCCATAAAATCCGCATTCCGAGGTTGTTTACCAATAAGTCAACTCTCAGTTGACTTTTCCAACTCTAAGGCTATTTTTAAAAACTAAGTGACTAAATTCTCATTATAATTCTTTCGATTCCGAGATTACCAACTCTAACACATCAAGAACGGTTTAACCAAGATATGACGAGGCATAAACAGTAAATATAAATGCAGATTCTACGTAACGAACAACCGGGTCGTTACATTCTCCCCCTCTTAAACAAACGTTCGTCCTTGAACGTGCCAAGAGTTGTTCCAAAAGCCATCAAACTGTCGAATAACCTTACTATGCACATACCCCGGGGGAGACCCCACGTCACCCTACCCCGCATCGATCTTATAATACAACACATTCGAATGCCACTATATCCAACCTAATCCCTTTGCCTTAGAACCCAAATTCCCCGTCAGAACTCATTTACAAGATTAGAATCCCGCCTCCACACACTGTATATACCTGAACCAAATCACACGAATCTGAAAGAACACAACTCACACGTCCAAACTCTATGATACCCAGTTACTTTACCTTAATCAACTCCTCTGAAGACCACAACAGAACCGCACCATGTGTGCCTAAAACCAACGAATCGCCGCTCCCCGAAGCAGGGACGGGTAACCCCTAGATCATCCCGGAGCACAGACAAACCCAATAGCCATTAAATGACACCCTCACAATAAATCTACGGAGTCAAACAATACGATTCGGTGCAAAACACCTACATAGGGTCATACCTAAAGGTATCATCATCTATCTGATCAAACTATGACGAAACCGACCATACTCAGAAATGGCACATCAACCTGGGTCTCTAGACCCCCAATAGGTACCACACACAACCGAAGCACGCGGTCCATAATAGAAACATCACCCACAAGGGCGAGCATATGGACAGATGTAACAAAAGATTCACGGGGCGTATCCAGAGAATGGGATAAAATATGATAAACATGTGAATATGAAAAATCGGAATTAATTAAATGAAGCTTCTCGTGATAGACTGAAACAATACATGGGATCACGGCATCATAATCCATCTCATCCGGTCTGGCTGAAAATGCATAAAATCGGGCCTGATCACCACCGGATCGACCTCCCTCTCTAGGGTAACCCCTACCTGCCTGTCCCCCACCTCTAGCTGCCTGGGCGGGCGGTGCAGCTACTGAATCTGAAACCGCGGGCTGACTCCTCTACTGATAAGTACCTCTCGTGAGACAAGGACAAAACCTCTTAATATGGCCCGCATCTCCACAATCAAAGCAACCTCTCTCGGAGAATGGCACTGCGGACTGAAGGAAACCCCTAACACCAGGATAACCACTGGAAGAACCAGGCATAGATGAACTCTGAACCGATGGTTCCCAAGATGAACTCTGAGCTGGCAGGGCACTGAAAGATGGGTGCACCTAATGCGAACTATGAGGATCATGACCAACTGATCCACCACGATAACCTGCGCGACCTGGCTGAGCCTGCCTGAATGGTCGGCCTCTGCCGAGCTGAGGCTGCCCCCTGAAGGAAACCCGCCAAAACTCCCAAATCCCCGAGACCTCTTGGCCTCCCTCTCGATCTGCTCCTGGCGGTGAACCGACTCAATCTCTCTAACAATGTAAACCACCTCTTCAAAAGATGCGCCAGATACCCTCTCCCTAGTCAGAAAAATCCGAAGCTGATAAGTGAGGCCATCAATGAACCTCCTGATTCTCTCCCTATCCGTGGGAACTAGCCAAATAGAATGACGGTCCAAATCGAAGAACCTTATCTCATACTGCGTCACGGTCATGTCCTCCTGGCGCAACTGCTCGAACTCCCTACGCAGCTCCTCCCTGCGGGACTGCGATATATGCTTTTCTAGGAACAGAATGGAGAACTGACGCCAGGTAAGGGCGCTGCACGAGCAGGTCTACACCTCTTATAGGCAAGCGAGTGCAGCTCTTGCTAACTGGAAGGTAGTAAACGGGACCCCACTAGCCTCCAGTATCCCTGCTGTGCGAAGGATCCTCTGACATTTGTCCAAAAAGCCCTGGGTGTCCTCGCCCTCAGTACCACTAAAAATCGGAGGCTGAAGTCTACTAAACCTCTCTAACCTGCACTGCTCGCCCCATCTGCCAAAGCTGGGACCACAAACTCCTGGGCTGGGGCAATCGGCTGGACTGGAACTGCCCCCGATGTCTAAAGCCCTTGAGTAACCTACTCAGGTGTCTGGGCAGCTGGAGTCTGAGTGCCTCCCCCGGCCTGAGAAGTAGCAGCAGTAGTAGGCATGGCAATGTCCTGTGCCAGGCGGGTGCACACCATCAAAATCTGGGCTAGGGTCTCTTGAAGACCCGGAATCACAATGGGCACTGTTGGTGCCTGAGCCTGTCCCGCCAGGATCTCAACCGTGGGGACCTGATCCTGAGCAGTGGGAGGGTCCACAAGTACTGCCCCGGCTGCTAAGCGGGCTGCACACCTCCCTCTGCCACGACCTCGACCACGACCTTGACCTCCAACTGGTCATGTTGGTGTCTGATCACCACGATCGGTAGCATAAGTCCTCACCATCTGTGAGAGAATGAAAACAACATGAGTTTAATCTGGAATTCAACAGTGTCGCACGACAGAATTCAATAATGTGGGATTTTTCCTAAGGGTTCTGTAGCCTCTCGAAGATAAGTCCAGACATCTCCGTACTGATCCGCAAGACTCTACTAAACCTGCTCATTACTGGTGAGACCTATTTAACCTAGCGCTTTGATACCATTTTGTCACGACCCGATTTCGGAGTCGTGATGGCGCCTGTCGTGGAACCAGGCAAGCCGCCCCTTTGTTTCTAAGCTAAATTCAATTTCCAATAAAAATGCAATTTTTAAACGAATTTATTGATAATACTAAGAGTCTGAAGTTTAAAAACAATATTTGAAACAAAAATTAAAATCTACAACCCCGGATCCGTTGTCACTCAGTCATGAGCTGCTATATAAAAAAAATAAAGAATGAAGAAATAGACAACATAGTCTCAAAATAAGTGTAACATGTGGAATAAGGATAAGAAGACAAGATCGCGATCGCCAGATGCTACCTCGACAACTCCAATAAACTTTGATAGCTGCTGAATATCCACTACCGGGTCCCGGTGTACCTGGATCTGCACACAAGGTGCAGGGGGTAATGTGAGTACACCAAATCAGAAGTAACGAACCCAAACTATAGGCTGAGAGGTAGTAACGGACAAAACCTCATAAATTACAATAAATAATCTACAGAAATTAGACATGCTAACAGTTTATCAGAATGAGTAAATATGCCAAGTATGCCAGTATACTCTACATGCCATCATAAAAATATATGTATAAAACCAGTATGGATATGCACATAGTGCTCACAAACCTCACACAACAGTCAACTCAGTACGGTATATGGCTCTCGGGCCTAGGGAAAAGTCCATCCCGGAATGTACATAATCATTGGTGACCGTAGTCACTCCGTACTGAGGAAAATGGCCAATCCAACCCCATGGAGAAAGTCCATCTCTGAAATACAACACTCGGACAAGATCCATGTCCAGGGACGATCCATCCCTCACATAACATCCACTTAGGACACAATCCATGCCCAGGGAAAATCCATCCCTCACATAACATCACTTTGGACAAGATTTATGTCCAGGGAAGATCCATCCCTCATCATCAATTGCTCTCACTGGGGGCATAAAGACTCCGGAGGGGCCCTAGTGGCCCAAGCGCCATATCAATCCAACGAAGGCGTGATTTAATATCGCTGCAGTGTGCAGTCCGATCTCATAACTATCCTAATAACAGGGTCTCGGCCTCACTAAGTCATTACTCTTCAGTCCCACTCACATGGATCACAGATGCATCTATCAGCTCGAAACAATGATAAGTATGCATATAATTAACAATACTAAGACTGAGATATGAAGTGATATGCTATAATAGGACTGAGTATATGGAATCAAATAATCACAAAATGAGTCTGTAATATACGACCACTTGGGCCTCGGCATTTTCGGCATGAAGCATAGCATTTATACTTATCATGATTTCTAACAGGTTCACAATTACCACATTAACAGAAGCACATATATCATCAGGTAATAATCACTAAACGATGCCATGTGATAAGCCAGGATACAAATACTTGGTGCACGCCCCCACGCCCCTCACTTGGCATGCGTGTCACCTCAATTATAGTCATAAATCACTTAGCTCGGGTTTCAAACCCTTAGAACCAAGTTTGGAAACGTTCCTTACCTCAAACCGGCTAAAATACTATTCCGAAGTGCCTTTGCCTCTAAATTCGGCCTCTGAGTGCTCCAAATCTACCAAGTTCAGATTTTTATCATCAAATTATGCTTAAGGAATGAATTCCAATTGAAAAGTACCAAATTTAGCTCAAAACCCGACCCCCGTGCCCACATCCAGAACTCAAACAATTTTATACCAAAATATTTTTCATCATCTCACGAGTCCGTACATATAAAGAACGCTAAAGTTGGAGTTCATTTGACCCCTCAAATCGACCCTTAAAGGTCTCATAATCTAAAGCCCTAACTCCACCCTTTTCTACTGATTTTCATGAATTTAACACTGATATATGTTACTTAATCACCTATAATCTAGTTTTAGCGTCCAAAATACTTACCGCAACAAAGAACACTGATTTCCCCTCTTCAAAATCGCCTCCAAGCTCTTTTCCCGTTCAAAAATGGTGTTAAAAGTTCTAATGGTTGCGGAGGGTATTAATTTATAATTTCTGCCCAGGGGTTCCGCACCTGCGGCCTTATTACTGCACCTCCGAACCCGCACTTGCGGTCCCAGGTGCGCACTTGCGGTCCCAGGTGCGCACCTGCGCATATGAATTAAACCCTCGATTTTCGCACCTGCGGTTGCTTCTTCGCACCTGCACTTCCGCAGGTGCGACCACTCATCCGCACCTGCGACCCCTTCACGAACAGCCAAATCTGTACCTGCGCAAGGTCTTCGCACCTGCGGACCTCGCTCCTGCGGTCCTCCTTCCGCAGGTGCAACCACACCAACAACAGATTTGCAGCATATTTCCAACTCTGATCTTCCCATTAACTTTTCGAAATCAATCCCGAGCCCCTTGGGACCCCAACCAAATATACCAACATAACATACATGATCATTCAAACTTAGTTGCACTCCTGAAACACCAAAAATAACATCAAAAGACCAAAATCACATCAAATTCAAACCTAAGAACTTTGAAATTTCTAAAATCCACCAACGATGCCGAAACTATCCAAAACAACTCCGATTGACCTGAAATTTTGCAGACATATCCAAAATGACATTACGAACCTGTTCCAACTGTCGAAATTCCATTCTGACCCCAATAGCATAATTTCCACTGCCGACCGGAAATTACCAAAACTAACTTTCGCCAATTCAAGCCGAATTCTACACCGGTCCTCACAAAAATATTCCGAACACAATCCTAAGTCCCAAATCACCTAACAAAGATATTCGAGCCATAAAATCTGCATTCCGAGGTTGTTTACTAATAAGTCAACTCTTACTTGACTTTTCCAACTCTAAGGCTATTTTCAAAAACTAAGTGACTAAATTCTCATTATAATTATTCCGATTCCGAGCCTACCAAATCTAACACATCAAGAACGGTTTAACCAAGCTATGACAAGGCAATAAAAGTAAATATAAATGCAGATTCTACGTAACGACCGACTGGGTCATTACACCAACCTTTGACAAGGCAAAAATAGGGATAATAATGAATTTCTACGGAACGACCGGCCGGGTCGTTACATATATGAACCTAATTCATGGGATCTCAAATCACATAGGTTGGTTACCATCTCTATTGACAACATATCGGCCTTCACCCCATATTTATTGAGGTTTGAAGAATTATTTTCTTACGACAGGTTTAGTAAGAGGATCGACCAAATTTATCTCTGACTTCACATAGTCAATGAAAATTATTTCATCTCTTAACAACTGTTTAACGACATACACTTTCATGTGTCTACGCTTACAATTATAAGATTTATTCCTTGCAATAGCTATAACCTCTTGACAATCACAATGCATAGACACCGGAGGCAATACGTCATTTAGTTAAGGAATATTAGCTAAGAAGTTTATTAGCCACTAAACCTCTGAACCAATAAATTCTAAAGCTACAAACTCTGATTCCATAGTCGATCTAGCAATGATCATCTGCTTAGTTGAGTTTGATGATATTGCACCACCACTAAGGGTGAATATATAACCACTAGTGCAATTTGTGTCATCTGAATCAGAGATCCAGTTTGCATCACTGTCCCCTTCTAAAGTAGAAGGAAATTCATTATATAGGATGCCATAATTCAAGGTTTTTCTCTATTATTTCATTAGTCTAACTAATGCAGGTCAATGCTCTTTGCTGGGATTACGAGTATATCTAGTCAGTCTACACACAACATAGGTTATACTAGGCCTTGTATAACTTATAAAATGCATCATACTCCCAATAATCTGAGCATATTTAAACTGAGCAACTGGTCACAATTATTGTTTTTCAACTGAGAGTTAGCATCAAAAGGAGTTCTCACTGGTGTGACATTAAAATATTCAAACTTCTTTAGAAGTCTCTCAACATAATGTTCTTGTGATAACATTATTGCATCTTCACTCCTTATAACTTTAACTCCCAATATTATATTTACTTTATCCAGATCTCTCATATCAAAATTAGCAGATAAAAATAATTTAGTACTTAGCACAATATTTAAACTTGTACCAAATATAAGCATGTCATCAACATATAGACACATTATTACATAGTTATTATCTACCACTTTAGTATAAACACATTTATCCACCTCAACTGAAGAAAAACCATCTCTCAGTAAGACTTATTTGAATTTCTCATACCATTGCTTAGAAGCTTGTTTAAGGTCATAAAGAGATTCAATTAATTTACAAACTTTATTTTCTTGCCTAGAAATGACACAACCTTCACGTTGAACCATATAAGTTTCTTCTTCTAAATCATCATTTAAAAAAGCTGTTTGAACATCCATTTGATGGATAAAAAGTATATGGATTGAAGATAAGGCAATTAAAACTCGAATAGAATAAGTTCTAGTCACTGGTGCAAATGTATCAAAATAATCTATATTTTTTTGTAAATCCTTTTGCTACTAACCGAGCTTTATATTTAACTAAAGATCTATCAGTGTCACAGTCCATAATCCAACTAGTCGTGATGGCACCTAACCTCACTCGCTAGGTAAGCTAATTTAACAATAATCCAATTCAAATGAGATTTACTGAGAGAAATAATGATAATAAAACTGAACTTATATACAAAGAGTTCCCAAGGACTAGTAATACAAGTCATGAGACACTAATACTTAGATTTTTTTTAAAAATTGAATTGAAATAATTACATTGTCTGTTTGAAATTAGATGAACAGAATCTGAATATAATGCTACCAAGAAAAAGTGATAGCCATAACTGCAATGCAGGTGCATCTTCAATGCCAGCCCCCGCCATACACAACAACATTAACACAAGTATCTGCACGCAAGGTGCAGAAGTGTAGTATGATTACAACCAACCCCATGTAATCAATAAGAATCCTAACTAACCTCAGCGAGATAAAAGAAGCAAGAAGTATAGATGATACTCACTAACACCTATGCTGTTCAATATTTCCAACAAGTATAGAACAAGTATATGATCAAATCAGGGATAATCTCAGGTAAAACCATTTTTAATGCTCATAATTCTTGGTCTTAAAGTGTTCTTTTCAGTCAACAATCCAGCATATAAGGAATATATACAAGTAAATCAGGTAATCAGTTAAGGGATTGACAAGTAAATATGAAAGATTTCGGACATCGAATCGCTCCTCAAATTCTTATTTTACATTTTGAAAGGTTTTGTAACGACCCGACCGGTCTTTTTGCATTATCGGACCCTTTTATCCTAAATAAAACTTCCCATAGAGGCTTATTGTGATATATGACTTGCGGGGGCGGGTGGTCCGGGATTCAGAAGTGTTTAGAGCAATATTAGATCACTTGGTTCCTTCAGGTTGGCCTTTAAGGCCAAGTTTGACTTCGGTAAATATTTTGGATAAACGACCTCAGAATCAAGTTTTGACGATTCCGATAGCTTCGTATGATGATTTTGGACTTGGGCGTATGTTCAGAATGGGTTTCTAATGACCGGGGAGCGTTTCGACGACCAATATTGAAATAAAAAGTTCCTTAAATTCCTATTGTGGTTTGGGACGTATTTTTGTGTTATCGAGGTCCGAATGGAATTAAAAGACCATGAATAGTTTGGTTATGTCATTTATGACTTTCCTGCAAAATTTGGTGTCATTCCGAGTAGTATAGGTTGGTTCGGCGCGTTGTTAGCGAAGTCAAGAAAACTTAAAGTTCTTAAGTATGGTTCTAGGGGTTTTGAGGTGTGATTTTAAGTTTTAGCATTGGTTTGGGTGTTCCGAAGGCTTGAGCGAGTTCATATTATGATTTGGGACTTGTTGGTATATTTGGACGGGGGCTCGGGTGGGCCTAGGTGCCTCCCGGACACCAAACGAGGCCAAAAACCAGCTGAGATAGCTACTGGTGCACCTGTTCTGGTGTTGACCGCAGGTGCGGTTGCCCAGTCAAAGGTGCGGGACCGCAGGATCACAGGTACGACCCCCAGCAGGCAGCCCATTTCTCGTAGGTGCAGACAAAGTTCCACAGGAGCGGAGATGCAGGTGCAGTTTCCTCTCCGCAGGTGCGAGCTTTCGCTCGCAGGTGCGAGACTGCAGGTGTGGTCCTTGAGCCGCAGGTGCGGAACCACTATCAGGCAATGTGTTTCTTAAATACAGGATACTTTATGGTTTTCTTCACTCTTTCCTCCATTAAACACTTTGAGAGCTTGGGAAAGGGCTCCACGACCTAACCCCTAAAAGGTAAGTAAATTTCATCTCAAGACTTGTTAATGCATGAATTCCTAGTTGAATTTAATTACCTAATTAGTGAAATATTAAGGAATTGGGTAGTAACTTAGGGCTTTCGATAATTTGAGAATCTACCCGTGAATTAGCTATGAAATCAAGTAAAAATCGTATATTAATGATCCTTAGGCTATGGGTGAGTGTTTCCTTCGAGAATTTTTGGAATCCGAGCATGCGGGACCGGGGTTGGATTTTAGAATTTCTTCAAGAATGGTGAATTTACTAAATGAGTAGGAGAATTTTCATACTTTGAGCATAAATTAATGTATTTGTATAACATTTGGCTAGTTTCGAGTCCTCGGGTGTAGAGTTCGGAGTTTCGGGCGCGTTCTTGGTCCGGGGAGTAAATTCGACACGAGGCGAGTCTCCTTTATAACCTTGTAAGAGGGAATTGTCCCCATAGGTGATTATAAATGGTGGTTTTGTCCTTATTTGCGGGGTCTGCGCACGCATGAAGTGACGAGAGTCCGTGCGTAGCTACTATTATGCCTTGTTGGGTAGTTTAGGACTCACAAGCATGCTTTATGTGTTGTATTTGTGATCTTGTATATGGATTAAGTAGTTTAATATCCTCTAATCTCACATGTGAAGGCCTAAGGGGTTATGCTTGAAGTTGACATTTCTAAAATTCTCACACTGTTAGTATGTTCCCTGCTAAATTATCTAGAAACCTCCTGCTAATCATGAGTTCATATGGGAACCCGAGTCACATGGATGATTCGCGAGCGGGGTAGCCCTAATATTATATTAACCCGAGTCGCATGTATGATTCACGAGCAGGGATGGTCTTAGTATTATATTAACCATGTCGCATGTTCAATTCGCGAGCGGGGCAGATAGATGCATCTATGGTTCAGGCCGTTCGACCCTCGGCAGTGCACATTTACTTTTCACATCGTAATGACCGTACGATTGTAGCCTGTTATATGTTTGGTAATTTGTGAGAAGCCCTTTAATTTCAACTGTCGATTTCATGAAAAGAAAGAAGGTTAAATAGCTTGTATGCCATGGAAAAGGATGGCGCGAGGGTACTAGAGATTGTTATTTGATACTCATTTCCTTATTACTGGTTAGCCTGTACTTATTCCACATTTTTTGACCCTAGTAAGTATCACGTCGACCTCTCGTCACTACTTCTTCGAGGTTAGGCGGGATACTCACTGGGTACATATTTGTTTATGTACTCATACTACGCTTCTATACTTAATTATACAGGTTTTGAGGCTGGTGCATCTGGTTATCTGACGGAGCTTGACCCAGGGAGTATATTCTGGAACTGACTCCACGGTGAGCTGCTTCCCTTGGCGACTCTCAGCAGCACTATGGAGTTATCTTTTGTTTATTTCTGTCTACTTCCTCTAGACAGTAGAACAATTTATTTCATCTTTTGTATATTCTACTAATTCGCCTGTAGACTTGTGACACTAGTTCCTGGCACACACATAGTAGACTCTATATTTTGGGACTGTATATATTGGTTCATGATCCTTGTGGCTGCATTTACTGAAGTTGGTTAATTTATCCACTTCTACTTAGATGATCTAAGCTTAATATTTGGTAAGTCTGGGGTTGATATGTCAAATAAGGATAATATCACTAGTAAACAACTGTTGGCTTGCCTGACTCCGGTGTTGGGCGCTATCACGACCTGTGTTAGGATTTTGGGTCGTGAAAACATGGTATCAGAGCACTAGGTTCACGTAGATCTCACAAGTCATTGGCAAACCTAATAGAGTCTCGCGGATTGATACAGAGACGTCTGTATTTATCTTTGGGAGGCTATAGGGTGTTAAGAAACCTCTCTTTATTCATGATCTATCATGCAGTTGATGGTTTACTAAATCTAATTCTTCTATTCTCTCACAGATGGTGAGGACGCGTATATCTGGCATAGGCCAGGGGAGGGCACCGGCTTGAGGTAGGGGACGGGGGCGTTCCAGAGCTATTCCAGTTGCACCACCAGGGGATCCTACTATAGAGGAGCAGGGGGAGGTGCTCCCAGCGGGTCCTCCTCCGGTGGACTTCACGACGGCGCCAAGCTTCCAGGAGGTCATGGGCCGTATGTTGAGATTTATGGATACTATGTCCCAGGCTGGTTTATTTCCAGCGGATCCTGCCACATCTCAGGAAGGAGGGGGAGCCCAGACCCCTACTGCCCGGGCTGCAAGCCAGACAACAACACTTCATCATACCCCGGGTGCACTGCCCGTGGGTGGGGTCCAGTCTGTAGTAGCAGCACCTGAGCCTATACCAGCTGCAGACGGTGATCCGTAGAAGTTATTGGACAAATGGACTCGATTTCACCCTCTGGTATTCGGGGGTGAGCGAGGCGAGGATGCCCAGGATTTCATTGACAGGTGCAGGGACAGACTGCACAACATGAGGATACTAGAGTCCCATGGAGTGGTCTTCGCTAATTTCCAGTTAGAGGGAAGAGCTCGCAGATGGTGGCAGTCTTATATTCTCAGCAGGCCAGCAGATCTCCTCCTATCACTTGGGAGCAGTTCACTCAGATGTTTCTAGACAGGTATATTCCACCCTCTGAGAGGGAAGAGTTGCGATATCAGTTTGAGCAGTTGGAGCAGAGACAGATGTCAGTGACAGATTATGAGGCTAGATTCTCAGAGTTGTCTCGCCACGCACTTATGATATTGCCTACTGATGCTGAGAGAGTGTGGAGATTTGTAGTAGGGCTGCACTCCGGTATTAGGGCCAGCATGGCCCGAGAGGTGGAGATTGGGACTTCCTATCAGCTGGTGGTTGAGATAGCTTGTCGGATTGAGGGATATCGATCGAGAGGCAGAGAGTAGGGTCAGCCGGATAAGAGGGCTAGATATTCCAGGGATTTCAGAGGTGCCGTAGCTAGGGGCAGAGGTCAGTTTGGTAGGGGTCAGCCCAGCAGGGCCCCATACTTAGCACCCCCACCACCACCTCCTCGTGGTGCTCTAGTGAGACCTTATTTCAGCACTATGCCAGAGGGTTCCCACCGTCCCTCAGTTATCAAGGGTTTTACTTCAAGGCAGCAGACAGTGCCTCCAGTGAGATGTTACGAGTGCGGAGATCTCGACCATATCAGGAGGATTTGTCCTAGGTTTCGGGGCAAGGCAGTGCAACAGGGTTACCAGCCTATGAGTCCAACACCAGCAGTCCGGCCACCTAGAGGTGGGGGACAGGTCGGCAGGGGTCGTCCAAGAGGTGGAGGCCAGTCAGGGGGAGGTCAGCCATCTCCTGTTCATTCTGGCAGGGCTCAGTCTTCTGGTGCTCCAGCTAGATTCTATGCTTTGCCGGCCAGATCAGATGCAGTAGCCTCAGACGCCGTGATCACAGGTTTTATTACAGTATGTGGTAGAGAGGCATCAGTGTTATTTGATCTAGGATCCACTTATTCTTGTTTCGGTCTTATTTGCTCATTTTCTGGATTTTCCCTCGTAAGTCCTTGGGTTCTCCTATTTGTGTGTCCACGTGGGCGATGCTGTGGTGGTATACCAGATTTGTCGGTCCTGTGATATTTCATTTTTTGGGTTCGAGACTCGAGCAGATCTCTTATTGCTCGACATAGTTGACTTTGATATTATTCTAGGCATGGATTGGCTATCTCTTTATCATGCCGTGCTAGATTTCCATGCCAAGACAGTTACTTTAGCCATGCCAGAGTCTCCTAGACTAGAGTGGAGAGGTTCCTCAGTTAGTGCAGCCAGCCGAGTTATTTCATTCCTGAAGGCTCGACATATGGTCGAGAAGGGTTGTCTGGCCTACTTCGCTTATGTGCGGGACGCCACCGCCGAGTCAACGACGATTGATTCAGTGCCAGTTATTCGAGAGTTTGCTGATGTATTTCCTTCGGATCTTTCGGGCATGCCTCCGGATCGTGATATTGATTTCTGCATTGATTTAGCTCCAGGCACCCAACCTATTTCTATTTCTCCGTACCGTAAGGCTCTGAAAGAGTTGAAGGAGTTGAAGGAGAAACTTGAGGAGGTTTTAGCTAAGGGGTTCATCAGATCGAGTGTATCGCCGTAGGGTGCTCCAATTCTATTTGTGAAGAAGAAGGATGGGTCTATGCGGATGTGTATTGATTATCGCCAGTTGAACAAGGTCACCATTAAGAACAAGTATCCTTTGCGGGGCATCGATGATTTTTTTGACCAGTTGCAGGGTGCTCGTGTGTTTTCCAAGATTGATTTGAGATCGGGGTATCATCAGTTGAAGATTTGGGCTTCAGATGTTCCGAAGACTGCTTTCCGTATGAGATATGGCCATTATGAGTTCCTGGTGATGTCCTTTGGCTTGACTAGTGCCCCAGCCGCATTCATGGACTTGATGAATAGGGTGTTCAGGCCGTATATTGATTCCTTTGTCATTGTCTTTATTGATGACATTCTGATTTACTCACGTAGCCTGGGGGAGCACGAGCAGCATTTGAGAGTTGTGCTCCAGACTTTGCAAGAACAGAAGCTATATGCTACGTTCTCCAAGTGTGAGTTCTGGTTGGATTCCATGGCATTGTTGGGGCATGTGGTATCCGGAGAGGGTATCAAGGTTGATCCTTAGAAGGTTGAGGCGGTTCAGAGTTGGTCGCGTCCTACTTCAGCTACAGAGATCAGGAGATTTTTGGGTCTAGCAGGCTATTATCGCTGATTTGTGGAGGGGTTCTCTTCTACTGCAACTCCATTTACTAGATTGACTCAGAAGAATGCCCCGTTCATATGGTCTGACGAGTGTGAGGTGAGCTTTCAGAAGCTCAAGACAAGATTGACTTCAACACCAGTTCTGGTATTGCTTCCGGTTCGGGGATGTACACAGTGTATTGCGACGCTTCACGAGTTGGTTTTGGATGTGTGTTGATGCAGGAAGGGAGAGTTATTGCTTATGCTTCACGCCAGCTGAAGATTCATGAGAAGAATTACCTAGTTCACGATTTGGAGTTGGCGGCGATTGTTCATGCTCTTAAGATTCGGAGGCAGTACTTGTATGGGGTGTCCTGTGAGGTTTATATAGACCACCGCAGCCTGCAACACTTGTTCAAGCAAAGGGATCTTAATTTGAGGCACCACATATGGCTTGATTTGTTGAAGGATTATAATATCACCATTCTTTATCATCCGCGCAACGCGAATGTGGTAGCAGACGCTTTGAGCAGGAAAACAGAGAGTATGGGTAGCTTGGCTTATATTGCAGCAGAGAAGAGACCTCTAGCCCGGGACATTCACTCCTTTACTAATCTCCTGGTGAAATTAGACCTTTCATAGCCTCGTCGAGTTCTTGCACATGTGGTTGCTCAGTCTTCGTTATTGGGGGAGATTAAGGCTCGGCAATATGATGATCCGTATTTGGTAGAGCTATGGGAGACAGTGGTTCAGGGTAGAGCCAAAGAGGTTACTATTGGTTGGGATGGTGTTCTAAGACTTCAGGGCCACTTATGTGTTCCTAATATTGTGGCTAGGTGTCTTAATTGCTAGCAGGTGAAGTATGAGCACCAGAGGCCAGGAGGCCTACTTCAGCAGATGCCCATTCCTGAGTGGAAATGAGAGCGCATCACTATGGACTTCGTGGTCGGGTTGCCTCGGACTTTGCGGAAGGTTGAAGCGGTTCAGATCATCATGGATAGATTGACCAAATCGGAGAATTTCATTCCAGTAGCTACTACTTATACTTCTGAGAGGTTGGCACATATCTAAATTCGGGAGATAGTCCAGTTGCACGATGTGCCGGTGTCCATTATATCAAATCGAGGTCCTCAATTCACCTCGCACTTCTGGAGAGCATTGTATAGTGAGATGGGTACTGATGCGAGGCTAGAATTCATGGTTTAACATGTTATATTCCCTACATTTTATGTGCGTTAATGATAAAAATACACTTTTTATGTGCATAATAGAGTCTATTTCATGTGTAGGTGAATTGGAGATGGAAACCGAGCTAAATGGATGCAAATACATCGAAAATACGCTCAGGAGGCGAGGAGGAGTGCACCGGGCTATAGCCAGGCGCCAGAGCCCAAACGCCTGACCCTGCATGGCGTTAGCCAGGCATTAGAGTCCAAACACAAGCCTTAGCCTGGCGTTAGCCAGGCGCCAGGGCCCCAACGCCAGGCCCCTGTTTCGGTCAATTCCGAGTTTTGACGAGTTTAAGTATTTCCCGGTTGGAATAGAAGTCTCCTACACGTTTAGGGTTTGTCCTAAACATATAAATAGACCCCTAAAACACAACTTAACGAGGATTGGAAGGCAGACGAAGGATTTGAAGAGAGAAAACCATTGAAGTGACAAAAACATTGATTTTTTACATCTTTTATTCGTTACTTTGTGGTTCAATTATGCAAGTTATTTTGAGTTTGATTCTTATGAACATGTCTAGCTAATTTCTTTAATATAGGGTTTTGGTATAACCTGTTGGGGATGAATTTGTTGTGATATTAATATATTTTGGTTGATTAATCTCTATTTGTTCAGCTACGTTCTTGTTGTAGTTGATTGAAAGGGCCCTCAATTAGCTG